>CAUYQV010112132.1:0-17699 GCA_963574575.1 Galagoides demidoff
TTGAGACGGAGCCTCAAGCTATCCCCCTGGGTACAGTGCCATGGCATCACAGCTCATAGCAACCTCCAACTCCTGGGCTCAAGCGAGTCTCCTGCCTCCGCCTCCCAAGTAGCTGGGACCACAGGCACCCGCCACAACGCCCAGCCATTTTTTTGGTTGCAGTCCTCATTGTTGTTTGGCGGGCCTGGGCTGGGGACCCGAACCCGCCACCTTGGGTGTACATGGCTGGCGCCTTAGCCGATTGAGCCACAGGCGCCGAGCCGTATATTTCTTTCTATACACACATACCCATGATAAAGTTTAATTTGTAAATTAGGCACAGGCTTGGCACCCAGCTCAGTGGTTAGGGCACCAGCCACAACCCCCAAGGCAGGTGGGTTCGAGCCCAGCCTCGGCCTGCTAAACAACAGTGACAACTGCAACCCAAAAATAGCCAGGCATTGTGGCAGGCACCTGTAGCCCAGCTACTTGGGAGGCTGAGGCAAGAGAACCACTTAAGCCTAAGACTTAGAGGTTGCTGTGAGCTGTGACGCCACTGTACTCTACCTAGGGCAACATAGTGAGACTCTGTCTCAAAAGAATAAATAAATAAATTAGGCACAATAAGATTAAGAACAATAACTAATAATAAAATAGGACAATTGTAACAAAAGACTATAATTAAAGTTATGTGAATGTGGTCTCTGTCTTGCTCTCTCTCTCTCAAAGTATCTTCTTGTACCATCCTTTAGGCAACCGAAACCAAGGAAATCGTGGATAAGGGAGACTACTGTACGTGTTTCCTACCCAAAGCAAAAGAGATGGGAAAGGCTCAGCTCATTTTAAAGGCTCATTTAAAAGAGATGGGAAGGCTCAGCACCCATAGCACAGTGGTTATGGTGGCAGCCACATACACCCAGGGTGGCCAGTTTACAATTATTGTGGTACCAGGGAGCAAGGATGGTATACACCACACCCACCAAGTTTCCTTTGGACCAGGAATGTCAGTGTCTTTCTCCACCCCTCCAGCAGAGAGGTGCCTTGCTGTGGGGCGCTGGGAGGGCCCAGGTCAGCTTGCAAGAGTGAGGAGACAGGAAGCAGAGCAGGAGTGGCCCAAGCAAGGACCCCAGAGCCAGCTCCCCGGAGTGTTAATGCCATTCTAACACAACAGTGATGGAAGCTCCTCTTCCCTAGTGGCAAAAAATGATTCTAAAAATAGAGAATCATGTTAGTTAGCCCAGGGCCAACTAAATGACTGTAACAAAATAATAGCCAGGTGTTGTGGCAGGCACCTCTAGTCCCAGCTACTCAGGAGGCTGAGGCAAGAGAATCGCTTAAGCCCAAGAGTTTGAGGTTGCTATGAGCTGTGATGCCACAGCACTCTTTCCAAGGCAACATAGTAAGACTCTGTCTCAAAAAAAAAATAATAATAATAAAATAAATACATAAATAAAATAAAATAAAAAATAAAAGAGATGGTAAAACATCATGGGTTTTTGTTTTAGAAAGTAAGTAAATGGGCCAGGTGGAGTGGCTAATGCCTGTAATCCTAACATTCTGGGAGGCTGAGGCAGGTGGATTGCTTGAGCTCAAGACCAGCCTGAGCAAAAGTGAGACCATGTCTCTACTAAAAATAGAAAAACTGAGGCAAGAGAATCACTTGAGCCCAAGAGTTGGAGGTTGCTATGAGCTATGATGCCACAGTTTCTATCTAGGGTGACAGCTTGAAACTCTGTCTCAAAAAAAAAAAAAGGTAAGTAAATGTACTCATGTGCTCAGGGACATATGTAAGTTTATGCATAGACTTATTTTGAAATTTAGACTTATAACTTTTTTTTTTTTTTGCAGTTTTTGGCTGGGACCAGGTTTGAACCCACTACCACTGATATATGGGGCTGGCACCCTAGTCCTTTGACTCAAAGGCGCTGCTCGAGATTTATAACTTTTTTATAAGCCTAAATTTTATACAAAAGATTTCAAAGACAACCTTTTAAAAATATATATGTGTGTGTATATATATATATTTTTCTTTTTTTTTGGAGACCGGGTCTTGCTGTCACCTAGACTTGAACACAGTGGCATAGTCATAGCTCACTGCAGCCTCAAATTCCTGGACTCAAGCCATCCTCCTGCTTTAGGCTCCCAAGTAGTTGGGACTACAGGTGTAGGCCACCATACCTGAATAATTTTTTGTTTTTAGAGACAGGGTCTTGCTACGTTACCCAGGCTGGTCTCCAACTGCCAGCCTCAAGTGATCTTCCTGCCTCAACCTCTCAAAGTGCTGGGATTATAGGTGTGAGCCATCACACCTAGCCATGGATACCCTTCATAATTTTGTTTCTGATGTGAGTTAAACCCTATAATATTAAACAAACCAGATATTACCCCATATAGTAGGCTGACCTACTTTGCCTGGTATGAAGGGGTTTTCTGAGACAACTTCCAGCATTAAAACCATCCAAATCTCAGGCAAACTAGGACAAGATGGTCACCCTCTCCATCAAACATGCGTCTAATGTCTCTTTAAAAGTCATGCCATCCTTTCTGTTGAAAGAATGTTCACTCTGGTGAACATTCTTGGGCAATGTTATTGGAGGAACATGACAAACAGAGCTGAGTGGGAAGCAAGGGAAATTGACTTCAGGCTTCTCTGTCTTTTGTAAGTGGTCTGCAGCCAGACAAAAAGTTCAAATCACTGCCGTCATGAATAAAGGAGAATTGCAAATTACTTTGATTTTGTTTTTAATTTTAAGCTCGGACCCTTCCAAAGCCAATGGCCATCCTCTAAGTTTTATCTACCTTTTCCACAATGAGCAGTGCCAATAACAACCCTGCAAAGGTAACCAGCCCATCACTCAAAGACAGGAATCCGGTTGTATATAGTTCTGTTTATATCTAGTTCTTACCACCTTGTAGCCCTTTCCCTGAAAGCCAAATCAATTCACTTTTGCTGCAGAAAAAACTACTCCGAAATTTAGAGATTTGTTTTTTTTCATTTATGACTATGAGCTGAGCAATTTTGGCTGGGCTCACTCAACGTGTCAGCTGTCAGGTTGGCCAGGGGCTGGCTGATCCTGGGATGCTCAGGTAGGATGACCCATCTCTGCTCCATGCGGTCTTTCATCCTTCAGCAGCCTAGTGTGGGCTCATTCGCATGGTGGCAGCGCAGCTCCAAGAGCACAAGAACAGATACTGTAAGGGTTTTTGAGTTCTAGCCAGGAACCTCTAGACTTGCGACCTCTACATTCTATTCATCAAAATAGAATCTACTCCCAGATTCAAGGAGTAGAAAAATAGATTCCACCTCTTGATGGAAAAGGCTGCAAAGTATTATGTCTGTTTTCTGTGACCTACCCAGCTCATCCCCAGCTTTCCAGCCCAAGCCCCTGCTTCTCCAGCCTGAGGACATGCTTCACTCAAGACAGCAACTTCAGAAGGGCAGAGGAGTTGGTCAGCCCTCAACCAATGGGGAGGGAAGCTGATGGGCAAGTCCCCTAGCCCTGGAGATTCCTTGTCTATAGTCAGATAATTTTAAATGTGTTCACACAGTGTCTCCATGGGACTATGGGCAATTGAACCCAAGTTTCCCATGGAGGTCACCAACTCACATGACACCCTTTCTTGGTTTTCCTTTCTTCCCTGTCTCACATCCCCATGACCTTCCAATGGGGATCACCCCCCTCAAATGATCTTGCACTGCTTGCAACCAAATCCTTCTCTTACTTAGGGTCAGCTTTCGGGGGAACTTGTACTAAGACAGCTAGGCAGGTGTTAGATCACACCCAATCTTGGAAGCCATGAAAATGAGTTTGAGTTTAGTTTTAGGTGATGAGTTTCTAAGGATTTTAAGCAGGAGAAACTGGTGTTTTAGAAACAAAATTAGCAGCAAAATAATAATACCAGTTCCACTGACTTTAGGCCATTAACGCTATGCTATTTCAGGCTTTGTATGTGAGATATGCAGAACTTTTAAAAAATATTATTTATGTTTGAATAGATGCACTTGGTGCAAAATTAGAAAAGTACAAAAGGTCTATTTTTAGAATCATTTTTTGCCCCCAGGGAAGGAGGGCTTACATCACTGTTGTGTTAGAATGCCATTAACACTCCAGGAGCTGGCTCTGGGCTCCTTAGATGGGCTACTCCTGCTCTGCTTCCTGTCCCCTCACTCCTGCAAGCTGACCTGGGCCTTCCCAGAGCCCCACAGCAAGACACCTCTCTGCTGGAGGGGTGGGAGAAAGACACTGACATTCCTGGTCTGAAGGAAAATTGGTGGGTGTGGTGGATACCATCCTTGCTCCCTGGTACCATAAACAATTGCAATTTGGCTGCACACTACCCAAATGCATTAAGGCTGTGGCTTGTTCTGACAGAAATCTAAAAAGTGCAAAGTCAAGGCCAAGCCTGCACCTTTTATCTCAGCCCGCTGGGGAAAGGAAGAACTAATGATTCATAACACCCCAGGTCTTCACATTTCTCCTGAAGAGCCACCACCTGTCCAGAAAGCGAGGGAAGAAGTGCTGTCGGGTTAATTACTCAGAAACCAAACCATCTGCATTTATTTAAATCAAGTCCATAAATAGTTTTGCATGTCTGCTGCGGGTTAGCTCTGAGCTCAGCTCTCTAGAGGATTCAAACAGGCACCAACCACAGCTCGGCCATTCAAGGAGGCAGTTTTGGTGGCTTTAGAACAAGGCACGTCTAGGGAGAATCCCAGCCCCACCATGGGCTGAGAGAGAGACCTTGGGCAACTTAATCTCTCCAGAACCTCCGTTCCCTCACCTTTAAAATGGTCCTGCCTAGTATAAGGGAAAATCCTAGTGTTTCTCTTCCCTCGTCTTTTCTAGAAACTTACAGACTCCCCAGGGAAAAGATACTTTACTTTGTGATAAGTAAATGTTCCTAAGAGATAATCATCAGTTCCTAATAAAAAGAAAACAAGAAAAGAAAGGAGGTAAACACAAGGGGTGATGAACTGCCAAACATCAATGTTTGCTCTAGAAGTTGAGCTGGGTTGAATAGAAGGGAGGAGAGGAAAAAAGGAATTATTGGCTGGGATTTTCTTCAGGCTTAGCCCAGTATAAAATTGCAGTGCCAGGCCCATGGTAGGCATGCAGTAAGTATTTGTTGAATGAATGTTTAGGTAAACTAATAAATGAATATTCCATACCATTGTTGCCCCTGAACCTGGTTAAAGATACCCTGAGAAAAGTATGTAGAGATGACAGACAGCCTAGGTTTTCATATTCAAAAAAGACTTTCCTTAAGAACATTCTGGTCTGTAGAAGCATGAGTCAAAACAGAAGCTTATAAAACTTTGAAAGTCCTGGATAAGACTATTATAATCTTTTTTAATTTATATTTTATTTATTTATTTATTTTGTGACAGAGTCTCACTCTGTTCCCCCAGCCTAGAGTGCTATGGTGTCATAGTTCCCAGCAACCTCAAACTCCTGGGCTCAAGCGATCCTCTTGACTCAGCCTCCCGAGTAGCTGGGACTACAGGTGCCCACTACTATGCCTAACTAATTTTTCTATTTATAGTAGAGAGAGGGTCTTGCTCTTGCTTGGGCTGGTCTCAAAATCCTGAGCTCAAGGGATCCACCACCTTGGCCTCCCAGAGTACTAGGCCAAGTACTAGATTTTCAATTAATTTACAAGTTCTTGTCAAATATTATATTGCTAGAAGTAGATGGAGGACAATCTTTGAACTTGACGTTTTAGGAGATCTGAAAGAAAAAGGAAAAGAAAGTCCTGTTTGTGATTAGTACACTGGAAGATTTTTAGCCCTTCAGATACTGGAGGCTGAAAATATAACTAAAACGGGAGGATTTGATGAATCCGTAAAGGCTGATCTCAGGGAAAGATGCTTCAGATTCCGAAGGAATTCTGAAGCTTATGTCCTGAAGAACTCCCGTGTGGGAGACCAACTGCTGAGCTGTGGAGATCATGGATCTAGCCTCAGATCACATTTTTGTGGTTTTGTGTTCCTTCACAGAATGTGTAATAAGCTCCTACTATGTGTCGGGCAGTGCTTTAGGGACCAAGAACATGGCAGTCAATAAGATAGTGTCCTAACCCTCAAGGACCCCCAATCTAGAGCTAGAAGCACATATGTGAAGAAATACATTGCTTGGGCAGTGCCTGTGGCTCAAGCAGTAGGCCCCATATACTGGAGGTGGTGGGTTCAAACCCGGCCCCGGCCAAAAACTGCAAAAAAAGAGAAAGAAACACATTGCAGCTTAATGAGTTTAGCTCTATAATAAAAGTATCATGGAAGCACTTTATGACCTCAGTGTTCTGGTGACGATAACTAAATGTGTATGAAAGACATTTGACAATATTTGGTAGATAAATAAACGCATGAAAGATACCTGGTAGAAGGTATTAAGGACCAGGGCTCAGTGTTCTAGTCCTAGGTTACCAGCATGAAACCTGCCCATTTGTTTTCAAAATTAAAAAGAAGCTGACTCAGCTCGGTGCCCATAGCACAGTGGTTATGGCACCAGCCACATACACCGAAGCTGGCAGGTTTGAACCCAGCCTGGCCAGCTAAACAATAATGACAACTCCAACAACAACAAAAAAGCCGGGCGTTGGAGCGGGCACCTGTAGTTCCAGCTACTTGGGAGGCTGAGGCAAGAGAATCACTTAAGCCCAGGAGTTTGAGGTTGCTGTGAGCTGTGACACCACAGCCCTCTACTGAGGATGACAACTTGAGACTCTGTCTCAAAAAAAAAGAAGTTGAGTCTATAACAAATGTCTTTCTCTTGTTCTAATTTTTTCATCCCCTGTTCCCCACGTGCATTTCAGCATTTCCTATGTACTCAGAAAATGTGGATGGATAAATGCATGGATGGATAGATGGATGGTTGGATAAGTAAGTAAAAGAATGAAGTTTTTGCTTTCAGAACTGGGCAGATCTTTCTGATATAATTTTTTTAGTATTTGAAGGCTCACTAGAATCTAATTCATCAAGTGACCATTTCCAAGATCATTTTGTGTGAATCTCTCCAGGAGGAGGCTATCTGGATTCATTACCCCAAATATAACATTTCAGCTTTGGAAACATTGCTGAGGGGGTTTATAACTTACATTTCCAGAAAACTTATGTGGGACACTTTATAGAATTATAAGATGTGGCCAAAGGTCGTATTGACTAAATGTCAGGAAGGCTATTTTTCTGGAGAGCCTGATACTTGATAACCTCACCAGGAAGGTGGAGGTCTAGGAAAGAATTGGAGACCAGGACTCTGGACTTCACTGAATGATTTGTCCTTGTGAAAATCTTAGTCTTTGGTCAATATTCGTGAGTTCTGCAGCTTCCTCAAGTTGCCTCTGTCCCCCTGTATTTTTTCCTACATTCAGTCCCTCATCTTCCCTCCAGTAAAAACCCACACTAAGACGAGACCCTAGAATTGTACTGCCCAATACAGTAGCCACTGGCCATATCTCATTGTTTAAATTTAACTTAATTAAAATTAAATAAAAATTGAAAAGGTAATTTCCCAGTCATACTAGCCATACGTCAAATGCACAACTGGCAACCATGGTAGACGGTGCAGAGAAGAACATTTCCATCATTACAGAAAGTTTTACTGAACTGCATCGCCCTGGAGAAAAAGAAAAATGAGAGTCAAGGTGAAAGGTTATAATTTTGAAGAAAATGCCCATACCATCTAGACTAGCCATATAGCATGAAGGAACATTCTAGCTGAAAGTTGCCACGATATGCACAACTAAGCAACAAACTAGGGTAGGAGGAGAGGAGGGGATACTCACAGTTTAGGACCAGAACCTGGGTTTAATCCTGGTCCTACCATCTAGCCTTGAGCAGGTTTTGTGAGCTCTCTGAGCCTCCACCTTTTCACCAGGAAAATGCTAGTAATAATAGTGCCTATGCCATGGGCTTGTTGTAAGACAAGCCAGGCACAGTGGCTCACACCTGCAATCCTAGCAATCTGAGAGGACATGAGGCAGGTGGGTTACCCGAGCTCAGGAGTTTGAGACCAGCCTGACGAAGAGCAAGACCCTGTCTCTACTAAAAATAAAAAAAAAACTAGTCTGGGGTGGTGTCAGGTGCCTGTAGTCTCACCTACTCAGGAGGCTGAGGCAAGAGGATCACTTGAGCCCAAGAGTTTCAGGGTGCTGTAAGCTATGATGCCACAGCACTCTACCAAGGGCAACAGAATGAGGCTCAAAAAAAAATAAAAAATTAATGTCTCAAAAAAATAAAAAATTAATGAGACAATTAGTGTAAAGTGTTTAGCACACTGCCTGACATATGGGAAAAAGTCACAAATAGTATGGCCAGGAAGGGTAAAAACAGCAAAGGGCAGGGTGGCGTCTGTGGCTCAAAAGAATAGGGTGCTGGCCCCATATACCGGAGGTGGCAGGTTCAAACCCGGCCCCAGCCAAAAACTACAAAAAAAAAAAAAAAAAAAGGGCAGAACCTAGAGAGAAGACAGCTGACCTTGGAAAGAACTGTCCAGAGGACTTTTTTTTTTTTTTTGAGACACAAGCTCACTGTCACCCTTGATAGAGTGCCGTAGCATCATAGCTCATAGCAACCTCCAACTCTTGGGCTCAAGCAATTTTCTTGCCTCGGCCTCCCAAGTAGCTGGGCCTACAGGCACCCACCACAATGCGTGGCTATTTTTTTATTGTTGTTGCAGTTGCCATTGTTTTGCTGGCCCAGGCTGGGTTCAAACCCACCAGCCTCCATGTATGTGGCCAGCGCTGTAACCGCTGTGCTAGGGGCGCTGGGCCTGTCCAGAGGATTTAAAAGTGGATCTGAGCAGTGAGCACTTTTATGATGGCTGGAAGACAAAAGATCTGGAGAAGCAATAGAGGCAGCTGGACCTCCAGAGACCAGAAGAGCACAAAGGGCAGATCCTCTGGTCTCAGGATTAAGGAAGCCATGCCAGGTGGGGCAAAAGCCCACGTGATCCTCAGTCTTCCTGCCTATCTGTGGCAACAGCCATTACACCACTGATGGGAGTTTAGCTGTCAACGTGACACAGGGCATTAGGGTAAAGGAAAGGGGATGATTGCTCTGTGCCCAC
This sequence comes from Galagoides demidoff, assembly GCA_963574575.1. NCBI lineage: Eukaryota > Metazoa > Chordata > Mammalia > Primates > Galagidae > Galagoides > Galagoides demidoff. The sequence continues at coordinate 9,045 of CAUYQV010112132.1, forward strand.
CACTGCGTTCTGCACTGCACATATCCAGTGGTGATTCAACCCTACCTTCTGAGTAGCCACCCCTCGTTCATGACAGAAGAAAGTAGGGTCCAGCAGAGTGAAGGAACTTGCCCAAGATCCCAGAGCCTGGTTCAGGTCTGGCTGACCCACAATACATGGAAAAATAATAAACAATGCTTTCTTTTTAAGCCCCTGAGTTTTTAGTTGGTTTGTTTCACACTAACTGATACAGGAGAAAAACACATATCAATTCTCTAGTGGAGGAAACACACTTTAATCACAAAGTCCCACAATATATTGAGGGAAAAGAAGTGGTAATTTGGCCAGACTCTGTGATGACCCTGTGACCCTGTTATGCACACTGTGTATGGTCTCCTCACACGCTGAACCACAAGCATCCATGTGACAATAGCACATGGCAGAAGGAATGATGTGTCACTTCTGAGACTAGGTTACAAATGGCCGCAGCTCTTCTGCTTGGGGCTCCTCTCCCTTTGGGAGAGGTCAGCTTCCACGGCCTAAGCACACTCAGGCAGCCCATGCACAGGCCACGTGGCAAGGGACCCAGGTCTCCATCAGTAGCCACGGCAGTGGATCCTACAGCTCTGGGGGTGACAGCTGGAATGTAATCTCTTGGAAGATCCTGGACCAGAACCATCCAGCTAAGCTGCTCCCAGATTCCTGACCCAAAGAAAAAGTGAGACAACACATTTTTAAGCTGCTAATTTGGGGGTACTTTGTTACATAGGAACAGAGAACTAAGAAAAGGAGTTAACTAGATAAAACAGGGGAGAGAGGAGGCAGAGTGTTCCAGACAGAGGGAATGGCATGATCAAAGGTCCTCAGATAGGGGGAAAACAGCACTTTGGAGAAGCTGAAAAAAGGCCGTGTGCCGTAGGAATTCAAAGTGCAAACGTGGCCTCACCTCACCTCATGAGGCCAAAAGGTCGGCAGAGTCCAGACTTGTCGAGTGTGGCCTGTGGCTCTTACTAAGAAGTTTGCCTTTAGGATCAATAAGAAATCAGATTATTAAGGGAGCCACATTAGGGGCTCCAAGGAAGCCCAAATTCTAAGACCGATAAGAAGAGGGTAGCAACCCTGTCTGAGCAGTGCTGTCCTTGACCTTAGTCATGAATTATAACAGGGCTCAGAAAACTCTTTAAAAGCCTTGGAGGGGCAGTGACGTGATGAGGGTGATGGGTGAGTGGCAGAAGAAGGAGGGTACAAAGCTGTGAAAACAAGAGAAAAGGGCTAAGGACAGGGCAGGGGTGGTGAGTGACAGGAAGGAGAAGCGAAGTGGCTGACAGAGAGCAGAGCAGGAGCAGAAGAGGTGACAAGGGCACACAGGTGGAGGAGGAGAGGCCAATGGCACAGCGCAGCCAGAAAGACTGACAGGTCGGGGAAGAGCACTGGGGACAGTGAAGGAGGCTCCCAGACTCAGTGTTCAAAAAGCCTGAGACAGTGAACCGTGAAACAGCATGCGTCCAGAGTTCAAGGGACAATGGTCACTTTGGTGGAAAATAAAAAGTTTGAGAGCACAAGGGGGTACATGGGTGAGGGGAGCAGCCAGTACAGAGCTGGAAAGCAGAAAGCAGTCATGGCCCACCGCATCTCAATGGCCTCACAGGGGGCTGCGCATGGCTTGTGGAAACGCTGATGAATTCTCAGCTGTGACAGCCATCCCGCCATCCAGAGGAAGAGTGGTGAGATTCGCAATTTGAATGCTGGTGATGGGCTTGTCCCTGAGTTGGTGCTCAGTGGGCTCCCCATGTCCTCAGATAAGCCCCGTGGGATAAAGTCTCCCCCTGGCAGTCTCTGAATTAGTAACTTTGGAGTTTTAGTTCTCCCTACTCAAAGGTAACCTTCAAGGTCTCCAAGAGAAGGGGCAGAGAGAGGTAGTAACCTGTAGCCTGGCAGAGGTCAGACACCTCCAGCTTCTGCCATGCCAGGCACAGCTCAGCCAAGCTTGCCAGGACTGACCTTTCCAACAGGTGCAAAGCCAGAAAGAGGGCCACAGGTCTAGCGAAGGAGCTAACCTGTGGTCAGCCTTTCTTGGTTCCCATCTTCCCACCATCCACCAAGCCCAACAGGAATGGGTTTGTACTGTTTGACAAATACTAGGACTCTTACTTCATTCCTTCATGGATTTGGTCAAACCAGCCTAAAATTTTCCCTAGTTAAAGAGGCTAAAGGTTCGGGGCCCATGGCTCAGTGAGTAGGGTGCCAGCCACATACACTAAAGCTGGCGGGTTCAAGCCTGGCCCAGGCCTGCTAAACAGCAATGACAACTGCAACCAAAAAAAAAAAAAAAAATAGCCAGGCATTGTGGCGGGCGCCTATAGTCCCAGCTACTTGGGAGGCTGAGGCAAGAGAATCATTTAAGTACAAGAGCTTGAGGTTGCTGTGAGCTATGACAGCACCTACTGAGGGTGACATAGTGAGACTCTGTCTCAAAAATAAATAAATAAATAAATAAAGATTTGAGATAGAGATATGAAAGAATTACATGGTGTTCCATCAAGAAAATAGATTCAACTCTAATATGTCATAGGAGTAAAGCCCTAGCCCTACCATAAGGGTATTGAATTGATCAGATAAGAAGTTTTTTCCCCAATCTACAGTCCCATAAAGTATAAGTAGAATTTTTAAAAAACACAATGGTTTTCCATTAAACAGCCTTCCCTTTCCTCGTTCCATCTCTAGTCTAGGAGGCATTCCTTCCTTCCTTGCCGGTCCAAGGAAGAATTAAGGGAGGGTGCCTGTTGGGCAGTCACAGCTGTCAATCCTAATCTAACCCCAATAGTTCAAGACATCCCTGTGCAGCGTCCCCGGCGCTGAGAGGGAAGGCTCCAGTTCTGGGTGCCCCTGGCCAACACCTGTGCAGACCGCAGACCTGCTCCACTGAAGCACATGAAACCCATTTGAAGAAAAGAGTGTGCATCAGAACATCCGCGCTTGCTCAAAACCACTTCCTAGCTGGGCAGTCAATGGCCTCTCTTTCTCTTGGTGTGCTTTGAACAGACCGCAGACTGGGAGGGATGGAAAGAAGGAAAAGCAAGTGTGGCTGTAAATCAGCGTCGCCTCTGACTCCGGGGTCAGAGGAGGGAAACGTGCTCACCCCCAGGAAGGGCTACTGTTATCAGATGTGCCTGAGCAGCCTGGTGCTCTGCCCCCGCAGCCCATGGCCTCCGCCTTGTTCCCTTTTCTGTGGCATTGAAACAGATGCCCTTGGGAAGGAAGAAGCTCTGACTTCATCAGGGCTCGCAGGCCCTCCCTTCGCTAAACAGAATGAAAGCTATTTAGGTCATCATAGCACTTCTCTTAGTGATTTTTTATTGCTTTCTTTAAATGCGCAATCAATTCTCCTGATACAAAATGTGTACCCCCTGTTTTTGCAAGCCTGCAGCTTAGACCTGGATCCTCACAGCATCAGTAGAAACCATTTGGATGCTCTAATTACTCCCAACACTTGCTGAAAAATAAAACAGCTGCCAACCTCTTCCTGCCTGCATTCTGGGCACGACCCCTATGGGGCAAAGGCAGCCCCAGAACCCCACCGTTCTTTGGAAAGAAAAGAAGCAATTCCAGCCAATTCAGGTGTTTGGGATGGTCTTTTTCTTGTAGTTATCAATGTAATTAGTAAATAGGGTGAGTTATATAGGGAGATTCGCGGTGCCGACCTTTGAAAAGATTGAAGGGAGAAGTGAAACCAGTTTCTGTCAGATAAAAATTTAGCACAATTTCAGAAATTGCTACTGCTTGGTATTTTGATTTTCTTCCAAAGCTCTTCTTATCTTGTGAAGGTAATAAGCTGTTGGGGAAAGAACTTAGGAACTGAAAGTAGGGAAAAGAAAAAGATTATGTCAATGTACAAAGGATCCACTGTTGGTTGGATTAGGGGAAAGGAATATGTGAAATTATGAGTTAGAGAGAAACAGGCAAAGCTAAACAAGGCACTTTGGAAGCAGGGACAAAACAGCTTTTGGAGCCATCCTACCTCCTGTTCTTGGACACGCGTGGGGTTCCATTGAACATTAGTCCCACCCATTCAAGCCTAGAGGCAAAGTGCTTGAGGGTTTAACTGCTCTGTAAGGCCCTGGAGCAGAATGAGAAGTGGCCTAGTAACAGAGCAGAGAAATCAGCCCATCACTAAAGGTCTTGGTTGGGGGTCGGGTGGGGTGGATGTTTTTTTTTCTTTTTTGCATGTAAAATATGGTTTATTGTTCTGTAAAAGGGTTGAGGGTTTGGTTTTAAATCAGGCTGCATATCTTTTATTAGTCTGACCTCTCTCTGACCATGTCGCATTGGCTGCAGCTAGCAATACTTCATTAAATCCAAAAGGAAAAAAAAGGTTTTAATTTTGAGGGCGAAAAACCCAGTTCTGAGGACAATTAACATTAGTCTGTAATTTAAAACCCAACTAGAGCTGGACTTACTCCTTTCTCCACCCCATCTACACAAATGAGTAGTAAAAGGAGATGCCTATCTCCTTCCTTTATTGTAGCAACCCCTGAAATTCTATTTCCTTCTTGAAACCTCTGACTCAAGGGCTGGAGGAATTCTCCCGCACCCCACCCCATCCTGCCTATGCTGGCAGCTTTCGTGACTCCCCTTTCACTCACCGCCTTGCAAAACATGCTCAATCCATTGCTTTTACACACCGTGCCGCTGTTTGCTGCTTTATTTTGCACACATGGGTTATCTAGCTGTTGTTTAGGTAAGATTTCATTCTGCCTGTGTTGGTACAATTAGCTTTTGATTATTCCCAGGAGGAAGATAGTACAACATATCCATATAAGCATTTAATATTATGGGGTTTTTCCCTTTTAATGATAATGTTAAGCTTGAGCCTAGGAGGCAGCCTGAATGATCTAGCTTGGGGACTGTCAGAGCAATATAATTACATACATTGCATATTTTATTTTATTTATTTATTTTTATTTATGTTTGAGACAGAGTCTCACTGTGTTGCCCTCAGTAGAGTGCTGTAGCATCACAGCTCACAGCAACCTCAAATTCTTGGGCTTAAACTAGTTGGGACTATAGGCACCTGCCACAATGCCAGCTATTTTTTTTTTTTTGTAGTTGTCATTGTTGTTTGGCAGGCTGGGGCTGGGTTCGAACCTGCCAGCTCTGGTGTATGTGGCTGGCGCCCTAGCTGCTGAGCTACAGGGATTGACCCTATATTATATATTTTAAACATGATGATTTCATCTGGGTTGTGTACATCTACTACATTTGATCCCTTTCTAAATAATTTTTACTGTATTTTTATTACTAAAGTAACATGCAGAATGCAAAAAATTTGGAAAACAGAAAAATACCCTTGGTGTATATACTTTTAGTATTTTTTCAATGTATATAGATTTGTTTTCTGTCTTCAAAATTAATGGAATACTACACAGTTTGTTTTTAAGTTTATTGTTTTATTTAGTAATAGATCATGAATATATTCCCATGCTACTAGAGAAATTATAATTATATAATTGGATTTTATATAGGCAATTCTGCATTATCAGACATTTATTCTTCAAACACTTACATAAGCACTTACTATGTGCCAGGCATAGTTCTTTTTTTTTTTTTTTTTTTTTCTTTTTGAGACGGAGCCTCGAGCTATCCCCCTGGGTAGAGTGCCATGGCATCATAGCTCATAGCAACCTCCAACTCCTGGGCTCAAGCGAGTCTCCTGCCTCCACCTCCCAAGTAGCTGGGACCACAGGCGCCCGCCACAACGCCCGGCCATTTTTTGGTTACAGCCATCATTGTTGTTTGGTGGGCCCGGGCTAGGGATTAGAACCCGCCACCTTAGGTGTATGTGGCTGGTGCCTTAGCCAATTGAGCCACAAGCGCCGAGCCGAGGCAACCTTTTCTAATGTTTTTAGCTGTTCTGGTGATTACCTTCATAATATTTTAGAATTATGGCTTAAATGGCTATTTCTTTCTTCCTATTTTTTATGATCATTTTATTGAGACAGAGTCTCACTCTGTCTCCCTGGATAGAGTGCAGTGGTGTTGTGACTTACAGCAACCCCAGACTCCTGGGCTCAAGAGATCCCCTTGCCTCAGCCTCCAGAGTAGCTGGGACTATAGGCACCCACCATGATGCCCCACTAGTTTTTCTATTTTTAGCAGAGGCAGAGTCTCATGCTTGCTCTTGCTGGTCTCAAATTCCTGAGCTCAAGCAATCCACCAGCCTTGGTAGCCCAGAGTGCTAGGATTACAGGTGTGAGCCACTGCATCTGGCCTTAAATGGCTATTTCTTGATTTATCAATGTTAGAAGTATTATTTGGTTAAGCACAGCTATGCAGCAGTAACAAACAATACCAAGTCCGTTCAATGTTTCCATGGCAATGATATTCCATAAGGCAATTTTAGGCTGCTTCACTTTTTGTTTTGTTTTTTAAAGACAGAGTCTCTCTCACTCTGTCACCCAGGCTGCAGTGCAGTGGTATAGTCACAGGTCACTGCAACTTTGAACTCCTGGGCTCAAGCTATTCTCCCAAGACCAAATAGCTGGGACTACAGGCACACACCACCAAGTTTGACTTATTTTTAATTTTGTTTTTTTGAGAGAGTCCTGCTATATTGTCCATTCTGGTCTTGAACTCCTGGACTCAAGCAATCCTCCTGCCTCAACCTCCCAAAGTGCTGTGATTATAGGCATGAGCCACCATGCATGGCCTCAGGCTGCTTCACTATCTTTGCTATCTTAAGCCTTCCTTGATCACAGCTGCAGGGTATTCTTTTTTTTTTTTTTTTTGAGACAGAGCCTCAAGCTATCCCCCTGGGTAGAGTGCCATGGCATCACAGTTCACAGCAACCTCCAACTCCCGGGCTCAAGCGAGTCTCCTGCCTCCGCCTCCCAAGTAGCTGGGACCACAGGCGCCCGACACAACGCCCGGCCATTTTTTGGTTGCAGCCATCATTGTTGTTTGGCAGGCCCGGGCTGGGGATTTGAACCCGCCATCTTAGGTGTACGTGGCTGGTGTCTTAGCCGATTGAGCCACGGGCGCCAAGCCAGATGCAGGGTATTCTAAGCTTTAGTCCAGCAGCAACACATCACTTTCCCCCTGAAGCTGACAGGCCAAAAGTAGTCATGTGGCCATACCCAACCGCAAGGGGATGAGAAGTGCAGTCTTCTATGTCCCCCACAACTCCCTGTTACAGTAGATTAGGATTAACTCTATATCAACCCACTCTTCTTCTCTCCATTCTTCCAACATAGTTGTTTGTTAGTTTGTTTTAGAGATGGTGTGTTGCCGAAGCTAGAGTGGAGTAGCTGGTCATTGGCGAAATCAAGGCACAATACAGCCTCAAACTCCTGGGCTCAAGCAATCCTCCCACCTCAGCTTCCCAAGTAGCTGGGACTACAGTTGCACACCACCATGCCCAGCTCAGAATTTACATTCTTATGACCCTTAGATACTTTCCACTGTTAAGCCCAATAATATACCATAATTGCATTTATTTTTTAGTCCAGATTTATTATCTTCCTGGAGATAATAACCACCTCTATTTTTCCATTTGCTTAGTTCTGTGTACATATAGCTAAATCTCTGCAAACACTTCACCAGACCTGTAAGATGCCTATTCCATATAATTAGATAACCTCGTAGTTCCTTCTGTTTTCCTAGTGATCTAGCTCCAGGACCCTTCCTCCTTTTCCCACCTGGGACTGGCTGGCTTCTAGACCTGTTGCATTATCTATCCTCCCGCTAGAGCACCTGCTCACCGGCTTGCAAGTCTTCCTCTATCTTGGTTCATGCCTTCATTCATTTTGGCGGGACACATACTGTGGTCACTTCCTGACTTTTACATAGGAGATAAAATTGTTACCTCTTTACTTTGTCTGAAAATGTTCTTTTCTTCTCATGCTGTCACTCAGGCTGGAGTGCAAAGGCATGCTATGATGAGCTCACAGCAACCTCAAACTCCTGGACTCAAGGGATCTGATGCCCCCATCTCAGCTTCCTGAGTAGCTGGGACGACAGGCATGTGCCACAAAACCTTAATTTTTTTAAATTTTTCGTGGAGACAGGGTCTTGCTATGTTGAACTCCTGGTGCTGTCTGCCAGGCAGAGCCCAGAGCTCCCCGCCTCACAGGCCTCTTGTGTCCTGTACAGCCACAACCTGTCCTGCTGGGCCCCTCAGTTTTCCTCTTCCAGCCCCAAGATAAATCATTCTGCTCTCCTGCTCGCAACCCCCAATGACTCGCCAAAGTTCTGTGTTCACAAGCTGGTCCCGATGCCTCTGGGACCTCCTGCCTCAGCCTCCCAAAGTGCTAGGATTCTCCGTGGGAACCACTACGCTCAGCCTGAAAATATCTTTTATCCTCTCTTCTGACTTCTTGGACTGTATATGTACTTTTGATGGAATTAATTTTCCATCAGAATGTTGAAGGAATGACTCCCTCATCTTCAAGCTTCCAATTACTACTGAAGTATCTGAAACCTTTCTGATTCCTGATGACTATCAGGATACTGATTATCAGTAATCTGTACTCTCTACCCCTAAAACTTTTGGGATCTTCTCTTGGTCTTTGGTAGCCTGACATTTTATGATGTTCTTTAGGGTTTGTGGTTTTTTTTTCTTTTCATTTTTATTGGGCCCTCTCAGGCTGAAGATCCATGCCCTTTTTTTTTTTTTTTTTT
>CAUYQV010112133.1:0-14173 GCA_963574575.1 Galagoides demidoff
TAATTGTCCTCATATCAAAGTTGAATACACAGGATTCATAATTCTCCATTCCAACAAACAAATAAAAATGATCCCTGAAAAAATAATTATTATTCCAACAAATAAATAAGTATATAAATAAATAAAAATTTATTATTCCAATAAATAAAAATGATCCCTGAAAAAAAGATTTCTTGGTTATGTTGAATAATTATGGTTGTGTACTGTTGAACTGATGCTGAAACACAATAGGCCATCAACAAACATTTTTGTAATTTCATGACTTGATCTGCCAATTCCAATCCTTGTTTAATTTGCATGTTTGAAAAGCTTTGATGTCTTAGAGCTCAGAGGATATTTTATGTAAAACAAATAGTTTCTGCTATCTAATTACTGCAGCCCTTTAGGGCTGTTTAAGATGGGTCATAGGTAAAATGTTGAGAATCCAAGTCCTTTCAGTATAACCCAAAAGAAGGCTTAGGAGCCTGGAAAACTTATTCTAGTTAAATCTAATTGTATTTCTCTGTTTTACAAAATAAATAATTTGGTTCCTCAATCCTTTGACACCCTCCCCCACACTTAGGGGCGTTTCCAATGATTTGGCAATTTGCTGGTAATCGGGAGAATGGTATATAATCAAAACTTGATTTCATGCCTGATTTGATTACAAGGTACTGATTAAACCAATACTAGCAAATTCCATTTAATTTGGCAATTAAGAGAAAGGTGCTTTCCCACACCCCTTTTCAGAGACCCATCCATGCAGGTAGAATTCCCTGTCCTTTTTGACAGGGAGTCAAATGCAGAACCAGGATTTAACTAATGTGCTCATTCTTTTTTTATGTAAATTTAGTAAGAGCCTTTTAGGTTTTCTATGAAAACTGGGAATAAATGTCCCCGGGTAAATGAAAGCAAAGCGATCCCCTTGTCTCTTGGGTTTAATGACATTTATTACTTCAGAGGCTTGACAAGTCCCATTATTACATTTCACTTTTTGAGAAGTGGCAGCTTGCTAAGCCTGGCGCCTGACAGACGTTGGCTCTCTTGGCCAGTAGGTTTACAAGTTAATTCATTAAACCAAATCATTTTCATTAGAATGCTGGTCTCATGTGTTAATACCAGCACTAAAATAAATCATTTTATTCTATCCATTATGGTAAGTGATACATCTGATACATTTATTAAGTTAAAGTGTTCCCTCAAATTCTCGTGTTCAATTAGTGTTGTCAGCACCCTCTGCGTTGACGACTCTCTCAGGAATCATTACGGATAAGGAGAAATCCCTGAGTTTGTTTCCTGGTACTTACGTTCATCCACAGTAAGGTCACGGACGGCATTTCCAACTCATCTCCTAATTCTGTGCACCAATATTCCATGGCAGTGGATGCTGCCCTATTCCTACTGCAACAGGCTTCCTCACGCTCATTTCCCACCTGAGTGTTCCCCGAGCTTCTAATTTTGTTTTTCAATGTGAAAGGACATAAACTACTTCAGTAGAGTTTATCACATCCACCCAAAATTTAGTATCAAGCCCACAGAGAACAGTGTTCCAGTGTTCACATTTGAAACAATCCTCGGGGAGGGGAAGGGGTGGATGGGTGGAGGGAGGGGGATTGGTGGGATCACTTCTATGGTTTATCTTACAAGGGTACAAGTGAATCCTTCTAAAAGTAGAAGATAACCATCTTAACACAATAACTAAGAAAATGACATGAAGGTTATGTTAATCGGTTTGATGAAAATATTTCATATTGTATATGAAAACATCACACTGTACTCCATGATTGCATTAATGTACACAGCTATGATTTAATAAAAATAAAATAAAATAAACATTCCTCAGTGTCCGCTCATCACATTTTCCCTGGAAGCACTGGGGTGGGTAAGTCATTGACACGCATGTTTAACAAATCCGTTCTAAATTAATGGATCACACATTGGTGACTATTCTTTTCATTTTTTTTTTGAGCCCCCTTGGGTGATGACATGGCTCACAGAGTAATTTCTTCCAGTTATATTTTCTATAATTACTGAAAAACATCCCTAGGTAGAGCATTCTATCTTAAATGCTTAGCATGTGTAAATCCCTAATTTTCAATTTGACTCTACACCTGTGGGTTCCTTGAATCTGTGTGAGCCACTGTAGAATCCACTTCTTGCATGTATCACACAGGGCTCTGATGCTAGCACTTGTACACATTTTTTTAATCTGGAATTATGGTACAAAAGTTGTAGATGAACAGGAAAATATTGATTAAAGTCACAGTAAACTGCAGAGACTATGCATCTTACTCAATTTTTGATAGCTTGATCTACTCTTATTATGTGAATGTTGGTAGCATGGTGCTAGAAAAATCTTGATTGTGAATACACAGAACAGTTTCATTCATTAGCTTTCGTGGGCAGAGAGCATACGATGGGAGTAAGATGTCTAACACTGTAATCTAATAGTTCGGTACACATGCATGTAATATATGTGTATATATTATATACATATGTGAGACACACATGTATAAAATGTTTCAGAGAGAAATAGCATTATAATAAAATACTTTTCCCAGAATACTAGGAAACTAGGTAACTCTAAGTTGTTATACCAAGGTGTCTTCATTTTAAGAAAATCACATACTAATTTTGGACTACATGAAATCCAGCCTTGCCTGGGTTTCTGCAACTTTGCCATTACCTGGTCTGCCTACACCGTAAATCCGTCACGTTATATGCTTGAACAGCATTAAGGTGTATTTTCGGTTTGACTTCTCAGGTTTTAAACAATTCTGAAAGGATATCCTTGAGACAGAGGATTAAACCATTACTGAATAAAACATGAAATCTAAATATACATAGCCTAAAAATATTAAATTCCCTAAGCAACAACAATCAAGAGAATGTGATTCTGTTATGATTTGTGCTGTTAAGACTAAGACATCATTCTTTATGGTTTTAAGAGAATTGGAATCAGAAACAGACCATTGTGCATACCAATTTCTAAAGAGACAAAGTGTCTTTAATATAATTTGGACTTCAGAATTACAAATTAAACATTATATCTGTGATGCCCTGAAAATCAGTTCATATCTTAGAACCACCATCTTTAAATTTCTTAGGAAAAGATGGAGGCTGAATCAACTTTGTAATTACCACCCACCTCTTTGTAAACTGTGGATATATCCTCAGCCCAGTGTAAGCCATGGCTCATGAAATTTATAGCAACTCAAAACAAGAAGTCTTATTTAAGTAATAGTGTCTTAAATGTTTTAAGTTTGTTTGCTAGCCAACATGAATTACCAAAATTAATGAGTAAAGCACAGTTCATCCCAAGTATCATAATTTTTTATTGTGTCACTTCTGAGAGATTAGAAATTGCACACATATTTTGCAGTCTCTTTTATTTTAAAAAGTAGCAGAGAGTATATTTCCATGACCAAGTATTGTAAAAATACATTTTTTTTATAAAATAACTACTCCTTTGTTTATTGTTTTTCTATCTTTTCTTTCTTAAAAAGAAAGTAATCTTTTTTTCTTTATAAGAACATCATTGAAAAAAAAACATCATTGAAAACTTTTGGAAGAAATTCTAAGCTAGAATCTGAGCTTTCTTTTGAAGGCTACAGTTTATAGAGGGAACATATGTACTTGAAAAGCAAAACAAAAACCACAACAAAATCTCTTTAAACCAAAAGACAGAATAAAAAATACAACAAGTCTTTCATTTTCCAAAGCCCTTAAAAATGATTCTCCAGTATCATATTTTACTTAGTTTATAATCTTTCTATTCTCTATGAAAATACAACATTCTTGTTTTTTATCCTCTGCATTGGTGCCTCTGTCTTGCTTTCAAAAGAATACATTCTGCAGGTGTACACTATAAGCTTCAGTTCTTTAAATTCTATGCTTGGTTTTCCTTGTTTTGTTTTGTTTTTTTCATCTAGTAATATAAATTTCATAAGCTCCAAATAATGTGCTTGCTTTTCTCCCTGTACCTGCCTTTATTTGCAATGTGTCCTTGTAATTTCAACCAAATTGATATTCTCACTTCATGATAAACACAAAGATTTCCATTTCTTTGGGTGCTGCCTATTGCTCCAGATCTTAATAACCTTTCCCGCATTTCTTCACATATCTGAATCTTACTAATGCTTAAAAGCTCAACACACATTTTCCCCACTCCAGGAAAGTTTACCTTAAAATGTTAGCCTATAGCAATTTGCCCTCTTGGTGAAACGTTAAAACAGTGTGAGTTTTCCTAACAGGCAGAGCTGAATTCCATTTTTTGTTTTGTTTTGTTTTTTGTTGTTGTTTTATTATTCTATAACTTACCAATTTGCAATCTTGGACAGATTTCTTAGTTTCTCTATTACAACACTATAAATATCTAACTCACATGGTTTTTTTAAAGACTGATTTAATGATATGAAGTCTGATAATTAATTTTGCAAAGTCATCCTAGAAAAAGTGCTACATAGCTCATTGCTGGATGGTCCCCTTCAAAGTCCTCCTCTTTTTTTTTTTTTTTTTTTCAGACAGAGCCTTAAGCTATCCCCCTGGTAGAGTGCCATGGCATCACAGCTCATAGCAACCTCCAACTCCTGGGCTCAAGCGAGTCTCCTGCCTCTGCCTCCCAAGTAGCTGGGACCACAGGCGCCCACCACAATGCCTGGCCATTTTTTGGTTGCAGCCGTCATTGTTGTTTGGCGGGTCCGGGCTGGGGATTCGAACCTGCCACCTTAGGTGTACGTGGCTGGCGCCTTAGCCAATTAAGCCACAGGCGCCGAGCCCAAAGTCCTCCTCTTGGGAAGCTATGTACTAACACCAACACCTGGTCCATTCTTCAAGCAATTGTGGAACTCTCTTTCTGGAATGGCTGTCCTCATATTACCCTTGAAGTTCTTCCTTTCAAAATTTCCTTTATCTTTGGGTAAATAAAAAGGTGTGGGAGGGGCGGTGCCTACAGCTACATCAAGTCAGTTAAGGAGAGTGTTTCCATACAGTTACTGGTTTACTTGCTGAAAACGCACTCATAGACAGTGCTGGGTGAGCTGGTGCATTATCACAACACAAGAGCCTCGAGTCCTTGGCCAAGATTTTCAGTGAAGATTTTCCTAACTGTATATTAATCTTTACTTGGTCTGCTATGTTTCTCCGCCAACAATTTTGATGCACAACTTTTTGCAATGCTTTTGTCCATTCTGCTCTTTGCTGGGCACTCTGACCCCTCTTCATCAGTGACAGTATCTCTCCCATCAGAAAAAATGTTTAGGGTGGTGCCTATGGCTCAGAGGAGTAGGGCACCAGCCCCATATACAGGAGGTGGTGGGTTCAAAACCAGACCCAGTTACTGCAAAAAAAAAAAAAAAATGTTTAGTCCATTTGTACACTCCATTTTCCTTGTAGCATTATCTTCATAATATCTTCATTTGGGAAAGAAAAAAAATCATAAATAAGTTCCTGGTTGAAACAAGAATTTTTTCCTCATTCACATTGCTCTATTTTCTCTATTTTTAAATGTGTAGAAAACTATTTCATAAATCATTAAAAATAACTTCCAGTGGTTCTACCCCTGGTCTCTGTCTTTCTCCCTGTAACATGGACCCTAAGTTAAAGTGGACTAGACACCAGGACTTCATTATGGTGACTCTGAGGGAATGGTTTCAAACAGGTCCACTGAGGGCCCTGAACAAGAGGAGCCACACAACACGATTGACTGAAGTTTTCAATTGGGGCTTAGAAAATTTTCATGACTAGATAAGAAGTTCAGAAGAGCTATTTAAGTAATAAAATAAGAAAACAGCTGACCAGACTTACAAATAACTTAGAAGATAGCAAGAAGAAATAAAACTAAATCAACTTTAACAAGAAAAACACTACCCTCCATACAGGGTTCTGACAAAACCTATTGTCAATTGTTTGTATGAAAATTTAAACTAAAGTTGATTACAAGCAAATGTATTAATACCTTTATAAGTATATAAACAACACATAAAAAGGAGCTATAAGGGATCACTCAAAAATCGGTAAAAACACATCAAAGTGACAGATAGAGCAAGACGGGTTGCAATTTTTCCTAGAAAATTTCAGAGCAGAAAATAAAGTATTGAGATCACATTTTACCAGTATTACCAAGTAATCCAAAGAGCCCCTGTATACATACAATGCAAATGATAGTACTGAAAAATAACTTCATTTTGTTATCAAAATATATAATGAACATTACTAAGATATGCATCAAATATTTAAAAACTTTTCTTTTCTTTCTTTCTTTTTTCTTTTTTTTTACATAAGGGAAGCTGGAAATAATACTTCCCAGAGATGCTGCCCCCCATAGCTACACACTTTTGTTTTAGAGACAGTGTCTCCAAATTAAATTATTATTAATGTAGAAACAGGTGACTTTTCCTTGTAGAACATACTCTAGTTATCTTCCATCTTGTAACAATAATAGGCTGGGTAGAAATTAAGATAATGATTTTCCCCTCCTCAATAATTCACAAATGTATAATAAGCACAGGGTCAAATCAGTGTGAACAGTTGTTCCAATTTCAAACAATCCTGGTCAGAATTCTCAAATTCATTCCACAAAACTCCAAGGATATTTAAAAATAACTTGAGCATCACAGTGCGGGCAAAATTAAAATAATATTTATTCAAAAATTAAATTAAAAACATAAACTAGTTAAAGATACTGGCAGGTAAACAACAACATAAATTTCCATTGGCAGCTGATGAGACGATTCCAATAGCTTGCTTATCTGGGATGCTAGTTTAAACTTCAAGCTTTGGCCTTGGTTGACTTTTCTTTTGGCTGGTGTCGTAGGACGCTTGGCCTGATGGAACAGCCTCCCACTGCCAGGTGTCACCCTTTCCCCTTGTTACTACCAGAAATAGACCTTGCTTTTCTGGATCCAATGACTTTGGTTTTCCTTGTTTTGGGCTGGTTATTTTTTTCTTTCCTCTCTTTCTTTTCTTTTCTCTTCTTTTTTGTCTTCTGTCTCCCCTGCCCTGACATTTCCTCTGAGCTGTCTTTCTTCAAGCTCACCTGTTAGCACTTGGTCTCCTGTCCTCTCTCCCGTACACCACATCCCTCCTGCCCCCTTTGCTTCTCCGTCCCCTTTCATGTTTCAGGAACTCTGCATGTCCTGCTCAGTTTCTGTAGATGCTGCGTTTCCTCTCAGCTTGGTGGAAAGGACTATTTATGTCCCCTTTAGGAAACCTCCATCACAGAACTTGGAGAAGAAAAAGAGACCAGCCATTGCCACCAGGAGGCCAATTCTTGCTAAGAATCAAAACAAATCTTCTATACAGGTTCCTGTTTCTTCAGTTTAAAGCGACTTCCAGTCGAATAAAACCTGCATATCAAACGTGGGAGCCCCAAGGAGCCGCAGAAATTGAATTCAGTGTTATTGGAAACATGGCAATTATTCTTTTATATTTCTACCCTTTAGTCTATTTCCAACCTAAATTTTCCTTGACATTCCTCGTGACAACAAGCTTTAAAAAATGCCTTAACACGGAATCATGCACCTTAATTTATCTGGAGGAAGAGGAGAGAAAGGAGAATGTTGGAAAGAAAAGAAAGGCCAGGCCTCTTGGCCTCTGTGCCTACTTGCCCAGGCAGGGGAGACCCATTCATTGTCTATGATGAGTATGTCTTACTCTTACTCTGTAAACTACCTTTTTCTTTTTCAATACACTTTGTTTCATTCTTGCCTTTAAAAAGCAAGAAAAAGCCAGTACATTAAGCCTCCCGATAAGGTTGGAAAACCCCTCTGGGCTCCTGATATGGTTGGTGGTTACTGAAATCTGCCTAACACACTCCTGGAGAAACTGGAGAGAGAGCTCAAGTTAGAATCTTCCTTGGAGAGATTTCCTATGGGAAACCAGTCATGAACAGGGGCATCCACAGTGGAGGCTGGAGGGCACGGGAGAGAAAGGGCAAAGCAGATGAAACTTGGGAAGAGATGAAACTCAAATGCCAAGTGCTCGGGGTCTTTTCCTAAGACTGGTCTGTTTCATGACCACTAACGGTACATTCTGTGAGTTAATTTAACATTGGCAATGGGACCGCTCAAAAAGAGAAGTGGGCTGAGTCAGACACACCGCAGGCTCAGTTACAGACCCCTGCAACATAACCAATGCTGCAATAAAGCCAGTCACACAAAGTGTTTGCTTTCCCAGGGCACATAAAAGTTATGTTTACAGTATCCTGCAGGCCATTAAGCACGCAATAGCATTATGTCTATAAAAAACAAGGCACATGCCTCAATTTTAAAACACTTCATTGCTAAAAAGAAAAAAAGTAGATGATCATCTCAACCTTCAGTGAGTAATAATCTTTTTTGCTTGTGCAGGATTTTGTCCCAGTTTGGTGACTAATGATTAATTAAGGTGTGTTGCTGGAGGTTGGAGTGACTGTGGAAAATATTTTTAATATATGACAACAGTGAAGTTTGTCATATTGGGTGACTTTTCTCTTCTAGAAAGATTTCTCTGCAGCATCCAACGCTATTTGATAGTATTTTACTGTCAGTAGATCATCTTTTAAAATTGAAGTCAATCCTCTCCCAATTGATCTGTTGCTTTGTCAACTAAGTTTACGTAACATTCAGAATTCTTCATTGTCATTTCAGCAGGGTTCACTGCATCTTCCCCAGGACTAAATTGCATCTCAAAAAACTACTTTCCTTGATCATCTGTAAAAAAGCAACACTTCCCCTGTTCAACTTCCGTAGTGAGGTGGTGACAATTCAGTCACATCTTCAGGGAGCACTCCCAATTCTGTTCTCTTTCTGGATATCTGTCTGTTTATTTGTTTGTTTGTTTTGAGCAGAGTCTCATTCTGTTGCCTGATAGAGTCCATAGTGTCCTACCTCATAGCAATCTCAAATTCTTGAGCTCAAGAGATCCTCTTGCCACAGCCTCCCTGAGTAGTTGAGACCAGAGGCACCCATCACAACTCCCAGCTATTTTATTTTTAGGACAGATGAGGTCTGGCTTTTGCTCAGGCTGGTCTTGAACTTAAGCAATCCACCTGCCTCCATCAGGATTGCAAGTGTGAGCCACCACCATTCTTTCTCTATTCTCTTTCTACGGCCACTATATCTGCAATTACTCCCACACTGAAGTCTTGAATCCTTAAGGGCTGGAATCTACTTCCTCTAAACTTCCAATAAAGTTGGTATTTTGACTTCTTCCCATGAATCATGAGATGTTCCTGATGGCATCTAGAATGGCAAATCTTTTCTAGAAGGTTTTCAATCAGAAGAATCATTGTCCATGGCAGCTATACCTTTACAAAACATACTTCTTAAAAAATAAGACTTCAAACTTCAAATTAATCCTTGACCTATGTGTTATAGAATGGATAGTATATTAGAAGGCATTAAAAAAATATTAATCGTGTTGTAATTATCTGTTAGAGTTCCTGGTGACCAGGTGCGTTGTCAGCGAGCGTTAATGTTTTGAAAGGCACTTTTTCTTTGAACATTAGGTCTTGAACAGTGAGCTTAAAATACTGAGTAAATCATGTTGTGACCAGATGTGCTGTCATCCAGGCTCTGTTGTTCCATTTATAGAGGAGATTTAACATTGTATTAAGGGCCTTGGTATTAGGTCTGTCTGGGTGTCCCCTGGTCCCATGGTTCCCAGTGTCAAGAATGAGGACTGGCTCCAGTTGAGGGAATGTCAGAGTGATCACAGATACCAAGCAATCACAGACACAGTGAAAATATGCCACGGGGGTAGAGGGGTTGTTCTGTACAAGCGGACAAAACCCCAAATCTGAGCCCTTTCCTACGTTCACTAGTTCGTCCCACCTCTCTCCTGATAGGATTGGCCGCCATTGCCACCTTTGGAGTGATTGACAGGTCAGAGGTTGTATCCCAAATTACATAATAGATATGGTTAGATAATAGTTTTTTTATTTCCCATATGTCCTCCCAGAATTCTTCATAAAAACTCCACCCACACTGTGCTAATTTTATGATAATGAGCCCCAAGTCACTAGAAGCTCCTCACCATGTGTGTTCCCACTAGGGAACAATTCCTAGCCATAATTTGGTCCCTAGCTCCAATTTGGTTCCTCTTCTCCACTCTGAGTCACTTCCTTGCCACCTGTTTACCCTCTGCCAGAGCTAAATTTATAATCGTCTGAATGTTTAACAAGCTGTGGCATTAACTTAAACCTACCAGGTGCATTAGCCCCCAACAAAACGTTCAGCCCACCTTTCAAAGCTTTGAAATCAGGCATTGATTTCTCTCCTTAGCTGTGAAAGTCCTGGGTGGCACATTCTTCTAAAAGAAGCCTATTTTGTCTGCCTTGAAAGCCTGTTGCATAGCCACTTTCATCAAAGGCTTTCAAAGACTGTAGCTAGATTTTCTGGGGGAGGTGTTAGGCTTCTAGATCCTGCTCCACCTTGCCCTTTTGTGTTATGGAGATGGTTTATTTACTCAGCTAGTTTCAAACTTTTCTTTACATCTTCCTCACCTCTGTCAGCCTTCACCGAATTTAAGAGAGTCAGAGCCTTGCTCTGGATTAAGCTTTGGTTCAAAGGAATGATGTGGCTGGTTTGATCTTCTATCCAGATGATTCAAACTTTTCCAATGTCAAAAAAAGCATGTTCTGTTTTCTAACCATTCACGAGTTCATTGGAGTAGCACTTTTAATTTCCATCAAGAACTTTCCCATTGCATTCACCTCTTGGCTAGGTATTTGGAAAAAGAAGCTTAGGTGCTGACCTATCTTGGCGTTCCACATGCCTTCCTCACTAAGCTTAATCACTGGTGGGTTCGCAGGGTTTTTTTTTTCTTTTTTTTGGCCGGGGCTGGGTTTGAACCCGCCACCTCCGGCATATGGAACCAGCGCCCTACTCCTTTGAGCCACAGGCACTGCCCTCATTTGTGGGTTTGATTTAGAGTGAAGGGTGTGTTACTATTCCTTTTACTCGAACATTTAGAGTCCACTGAAGGATTTTTAAATAGCTTAATAGCAACGTGATGGTGGCTCAGGAATAGAAATCCAGAGAAAATGGAAAGAGACAAGGAGCAGGAAGTTGAAACAGTTGGAACACACTTTTGGCCACTGAGTTTTCTCTCTTATGGGTGTTGTTTGTGGTCCCTTTAAGCAATTACAACTGAAGCATCAAAGATCACTGATAAAAGATCATCATAATAAATATAGTATTTGAAATATAAGAATTACTAAAAGGTGACACCAAGACCTATGTGAGCACCCATTGTTGGAAAAATGCTCCCAACAAATTGACTCAGTTCGAAGTTGCCACAAATTCCCAACTGGTAAAACAGGCAACATGGCGGATCACAATAAAGCAAAGGTCCATCAAATGAGGTGCCCCTGAAGTTCTGCTTGCCTATTTGTAGATAAGATTCTTTTTCATGTCTTGCAAAGAAAAAGATAAGTAAAGTTGTTTTTTGTTTTTTTTTTTTTTTCTTTTTTTCTGAGCAGTGAGTCTTAAACAGTGAGCTTGCAGTAAACAATAAAGATACAAATAGGTCAGGACTCCAAAGAATGCTTATGGACTGTCCTGGCGAAAAAAGTAAATGAATAAAGAATGTTCCTAGCTCTGCTTTAACCAGTGACTAGTATCTGAGCTTAGAAGAGTCAGTTGGCTTCCGATATGTTTAGCTCCTCACAAACGTACATAATAAAATTTCTCTATGATTTCAAATTCAAACTCTACATTGATGGAAAGAACCCTACTGAGCATGTTTAATGATAACATTCTCAATACAACGATTTATCGTATTTTGTGCTAGGCACGGTGCTAAAACTTCTGCATACATTATCCCATCTAATCTTCATAATGTAACAATGTTATGAGGACCATAAATTATTTCTATTGTCTGTATAGAGAATCAGACACGGAGGGGGTAAATAACTTGGCCAGTATCATCTGTGATGTGTAATATTTAAAGTCTGTCATTGTGCAAATTCCAGAGTCTCAACTACTAGGTTTCTTTTACTAAGTTTCCTCCTCAAATTTCCCCTTTCAAAAAGCAATAACTTTTTGTCAATCAAATTCTTCACCACATTATGTCCAGGCAATCTGTGCTGTCTCAATTGTATCTTGAAAATAGATTTGGTTTCCATAAAAGCTATTAAGCAATCATCGTGGATGGAACTATATTTACATTATTTAGAGATGTTATTTACTTTCTATATATTATTTATGTCTTATTTGATAGAATTATGTTTATAAGGAGGTGAGGCTGAAGTGGCTGCATTAATTTTGCCACCGTACGGAAAGACCCAGAGCAAGAGAGAAAGCAAAGCTAAAATGAACTACGAAAAGTTAGATTTCAGTGCTGCATCAAGCTTCTTCTGAGGCCAAATATCGCCCTATTCCATAACATGACCTGGGTAATTGGAGTGGTCTGCAACAGAGTAGAAATGGTTATGGTTGATACATCTCTCCTCTAGGTTATAAACAAGAGATGCACCATGGATTCCCCAAACTAGAAACGACCTCTGTTTATCAATCGGAAAGCAAAACTAAGAAACCAATGGGACCCTGAGCCCCTGGGTCCTTTACAAAGTGCACACAAGGAATCACAGTGGCAGTCTAAGTGGTGGCCAAGGGACTGTGGTGCTGACTTAGCTGGGTCTGAAATCTGGCTACCACTTCCTAACTCTGTGTCTTGGGTGAGTTGCTAAGCTCTTTCACAACTGAGCATCCTTGTTATAAAACGGGGATATCTAACAGTACCTATCTCATAAGGTTGTTATGAGACTGTTTTTGTGAAGTGCTGAGGACCATGCAGGTTGATAAAAAAAAAATGGCACACATTACCCCATCAATCTTCATCATGTAACAGTGATGACCAAAACATTGTTGTCTGTCCATACAATGGAATACTACTCAGTAATGAAACAAAATGAGCTGCTGATTTACATATGTATATGGTAACATATATCCACATCAAAATTTTTGCTAAAAGAAAGAAGGCAGGTGGGCGGCGCTTGTGGCTCAAAGGAGTAAGGCGCCGGCCCCATATGCCGGAGGTAGAGGGTTCAAAGCCAGCCTGGCCAAAAACTGCAAAAGAAAAGAAAGAAAGAAAGAAGGCAGGAAAGAGAAATCCTACATATATCACTGTATACTGCTTATACTTCAATTTCAAAAGAAGGATATTCTGGGTGGCGCCTGTGGCTCAGTGGGTAGGGTGCTGGCCCCATATACTGAGGATGGTGGCCCTGGCCAAACTGCAACAACAACAACAACAACAACAACAAAAAACAGCCGGGCATTGTGGCAGGTGCCTGTACTCCCAGCTACTTGGGAGGTTGAGGCAAGAGAATCACTAAGCCCCAGGAGTTGGGGGTTGCTGTGAGCTGTGTGACTCCGTGGCACTCTACTGAGGGTCATAAAGTGAGACTCTGAATCTAAAAAAAAAAAAAAAGAAGAAGAAAATGACTATCTTTACCAAAAAATAAATAAATAAATAAAAGAAGGATATTCTATTTTGCTCCTGTTTCTATCAACAGTATCTAGATGGACCACCCAGTACGATGACTCGGAGCCACATGGGGCTATGTAATTTCAAATCACGTAAGATGTAAATCTAGTTTTTTCATTGCACTAGCCATATTTACGTGCTCAGTAAGCACATCCAGCTAGTGGCTGCTGTACTGGTCAGAGTGAACTTGGAGCATTTCATGGTGCAGAATGCCCTGCTGAGCACTGTTAATGTAACACCAGGCCACATACTCAGTGGCTGAGCAATAACCACTATTTGTTGGTGATATTGACCCTTCTGATTGCCCTTTTATTTCTTTCCTCTTTTTTATTAAGAAAAATTCCCATCACATTTGCAAATCTATCATCCGTCTTCTCCATTTTAACATTAACTTACCTCAATGTGGGGTGATGAGGGGATCACCTATCCCCTCTCCAACCACAGACTTGACTAAATCAAAATAACACACCCCCTCTCAAATGATAGTTAGCACAGGCTCTTCATGACTAACGATTCTCTTATCCAAATTGGCATTTGAGTTTCTTTTTTTTTTTTATTAATTGATATCTGTATACATTAATGCAAACATGGGGTACATTGTGCTGTTTTCATATACAATTTGAAACACCTTTATCAAGCTGGTCAACATAAATTTCATGTCATTTGCTTAATCATTGTATCAAAACATTCATATTCTAGTTCTAGAAAAGTTCACTTGTACCCT
>CAUYQV010112135.1:0-18751 GCA_963574575.1 Galagoides demidoff
TGAAGTGTGCTCCTCAATCTTCTCTCTTGGCTCTGCTCCAAACCATCAGCTAAGTAGCTAAACTTCTGTCCTTTCAGCCTCCTTCTGGACGGGAGCTTCTTTAAAAAGCTGGCTGCAGTCCGCCATCTTGGCTCCGCCCCCCCTGAAAACTGCTCTTGTGCCTCTTCACAATCTTTACACCCAAACTCAAAATTCCTATTCATGCCTTCAGGAGTTCCTTATATCATGTACTAAAAATTTATAACTTTTTAGATTATAAAGTCAATACATATTTATTATAGAATTTTTTTAAAAATAAGAAAAGCAAAAAGAAAAAAATAATGATCAAGTCAAATACTTTCACTCTCAACTGTATCCACTTACTCTGAGTTTTTAACCATGTATTTATATGCACACATTTCTACAGCTGAGTTTTATCATCGCGTAACTTGAGTATGTATCTATGTATATAGGGATTCATTTCTTCATGCTGGAAATATATATTAGTATCCAAGTGCATGTCTGGATTATGTAAGGATATGTAATTTATAGGTCATAGGTGTCCTCGTGCATATGGACACATTTTGATCTTTATGTATATAAATATCTTGATTTATATGTGTGTTAATATATACACATACATATTCATATACCTTCATATACATTTAACAAAATGTTACTAGTGATTTTCTCTGAATACTGAAATTTTCTTCTTTTTTTAACCTTTATTTCTCCCTTTTTTGGAAAATGAACACAAATTGCTCATGGAATTAAAGTAAAACAAAATGAAATATGTTACAAGCAATATCGCATGCCATTAAGTACTCTCTTCCAAAATCATATAAAAACTGAAAAATATCCTACCGTATCAATGTATCATTTATTTAACCAATTCCCTGTTGTTTAAATTTTGTATTTTTCCAGTTTTTCACTATACTACTTTATCATGCATTCCTGTAGGTAAATCCTTTTTACACAGCCCTATGCATCCTTGTGCTGAATTTTCTTGAGAGTACAAAGAAAAATTGCTGGGTCGGAGTCTTGACAAAGTAAGGTTTATGGTCTGCTCTGTCAAGATGTCCTCCAGAAAGGACACACCGATTTCACCCCATCAGCTGTAGGTAGGACCCTTTCACCGTCTCAGTGTCTCGGTAACACTGACTATTACATCATGATTTTCAACTCTGAGTGATTCTGATAAGCATCTCGTATTTCAAATTCATTCCATCATATTCTTTTCAACCTATTTCAATTTGTACATGTCTTTTTTGAGTTCTGATGTCCAGATGTAGGCATGATAATCCAGGTGTGATCTGACCCGCACAGAGCAATAATGGACGACGCCCCCCCTTTCTCTGAACCTAAGACTCACGCTAACGCAGCCCGGGACCGCTTCAGCTTTCCTGGTAGCTGACTTGTATTCAACATGCCCTCGGTTCTTTGTTGACATGCACTGCAAATAAATCTGGTCTTTCCCATCATGTATTTGTAGAATTGATTTTTCTAAACCAAAGTAAAGAATGCTTTGTACTACCAAATTTTATCTGTATATTTCAACCCCTCTAGTCTCTCAAGATATATTTTTTTGTCCTAATCCTCTGATCTCAGATTTCACTATTCCCTGACTGCATGCCCTCTATGAATTGTATAAACAGGAAAAAGAGCAGGAGTCACGGAAGGGAACAAATAGTGACAAAATGCCAGCTACATATCAAGCAACAAGACTAGAGGTTTATGTATGATACAATCATTTGGTACATAGGAGAGTGTAATTAAGTTGATGTTAATATCCCTGTTTAAATGATTAGTAAATTGATGTTTGCAAGGATTATTTGTCTCGGGCAAGGTCAGATAGCCAATAAGGAGAAGGGGGCAGGGGGTTGGGAAGTTTAATTGTGGTCTTTGCTATTCCCAGTATTCCATATGTTTAAGACACGGACACAGATGTTGGTGAGAACTATACTGAGAATAGAACTTGGCAGCTCGTGGCTAAAGAACTCTCTTCAGGTTGACATCAGACCCTTAATGAAGACTCTTTGGGAAGATGTAATTGAATAAAAATGAACCACCTGACTATACTATCAAATAGCCACATTTTCTCCTTTGGAAACAAATAAACAAAAATTTGTTCATTCAGTAAATATCTGTTGAGAGGCCATAATGGACCGAGAAGTGGATATGCCCTAGGGAATGACACAGACATAATCCCTGCCAAGAGAGTTTACACTTAATTGGGAAGATGGAATAGTCAGATAAACACAGGCAAAATTTGATACATTTATAAGAAGCTTTGTCAAGTCTCTACTGACACTCACAGGTCTCACGTCTGTGGTAGGATCTTCCAAGCTTCCTGTGCAATAAACTAATCAAAGAAGAAACGCAGTTCACCTGGCATCATTTATTCTCCATAAACCCACAATGGCTTACAGGGCTCCCACCTTTCCTCCACACGCTCACCATGTAAAGTTCACCAACCCACTCCACTGTTCTTAAGAATCAAAATTAAATCGCCAGGTGATTCACGACCTATTTGTAAGCCTGGTAAGTTTTCATTCCTTCTGTAGAATTTTATTCTGTAGAATTTTAGAAGCTCCTCTGCCTGCCTTGATTCCTCCAAGGTTATAATCAACTCTCTGGTCCTGAAAACACATCCTCTTCACATTATTTCAGCACCTGGAAAGTCATTTGTGTGAATCTTGAGACTGAAATGGAGGCGGCCACTTCAAAGCAGATACTACCTCCTCTGTGTATTAGAGCACCATTTCTTATGAATCATCTTTACACTCGCTTTCTTAGTTTTAAGATAGTTTTCTTGATAGAAGTGACAGATCGGACAGATTTGGAATGAACTTCGCTCTATTCCTTCATCTGGTGGTAATAAGGTTTCAGTTGTTTCATGCAATGGGACAAGCATTTTCTTGTTCTTATTGTTCCAAAAGCAATTTTGAAATCTTGTTCTATTTTTGTTTATTTTATTTTTCTTTCAAATTAGCCCACGATGCGTTGAGAAATTTGAAGTCTCAGTCTCACAACTATGGGCTAAACTGTTCCTTGTGTTTAGCCATTTTCCCAGCTTCTACTTTCCTATACAAATTGATCTTCTCTCTCTACGGTTCCCAATTTCCTTCTGCTTTGCAACTGTCTGGGACTATCTGTTCAGATTTCATTCTTCAGAGTCTCCCTCTCTGCAACACACCTATTTCATGTTAAGAGTTTCTGGTCACAGAAATATCCATCCTCTTATTAAATATTATGTGTACATGTGTTCATAGTTTTTTGATTATAATTTTTCATCTTTCAAGATGTTATTTCTTGGTTTAATAATATCCAGTCCTGGCCGAGTATGATTTTGTGAAATGATCATTTTCATAAATTGCTGCAAGCAGACCAAATTTATACAGTCCTTTTGGGAAGCAATTTAGCAATAATAAAAAAAAAAAGCCTTAAAAAATGTCCATCCCTTCTGACCCTCTTCTGGGAATTCACCTTAAGAAAATCATCCTAAAGACAGGATAGGCTTTAAGCCT
The DNA here is from genome assembly GCA_963574575.1 of Galagoides demidoff. NCBI lineage: Eukaryota > Metazoa > Chordata > Mammalia > Primates > Galagidae > Galagoides > Galagoides demidoff. The sequence continues at coordinate 3,507 of CAUYQV010112135.1, forward strand.
ATCCATTATATTCATTGCAATGTTATTTATAAATATTGGAAATGGGTAATAGCCTTAATTTCCAACTTAAGGGGAATGGTTAATGAGGTTGAAATATTAGACAGGTTTTTGATGACAGTGAAGTTTTTAGAGAATTTTTATGCTCCATAATTTTAAGCAAGGACATAAAAACATAAATTATACTTACACATATATATTAATAAAGGGATTATCAAAGGTAGAGGGGGTTCCGTGTAGGGTAGAGGGAGTATGATATTAACAGACCTATCCTTGTGCAGATGATACTAATAAGTTCTGAACAAAATAATAAAAAACAAAAAACACTACCTGAAGGCTCTGGCAAGTAAATTACAGCAGGTAGATTACGGAAAGAAATGGAAGCTTGGAGGAAGCAGCCAGCCTAGGATGAATTTCCCATTTTTGAGGTGCTCTGGTTTAGAGTAGGGCTGCACCTTGGCATGGCTCAGGGTAACTCAAAATCCAAGAGTTTGCTGTATTTGTGGACTGAGGACCCCAAAAGGTAAGGTAAGAGTCAAGAAAAGGAGAGAGCCAGAAAAAGGGAATCCACAATCTGTGTGTGCTCTCTGCCCACGTCTCTGGCTAAGCTCTAGACCGCACATGTTCACGGCAGACTCTGATAAGCTCAGCTGAAAGATAATAAAGCACCTGAGATTTCAGCTGCTGCTCACCACAGGCAAGACAGCTGGAGTCGACCAAGTTAACCACCTTCAAAAACAAAACATCAGCGTTATTGGGAGGAAAATAACAAAATAGAAGAGCCTTCATACTATAAATTCAAAATTTCCAAAAAACATTCCGAAATTACCCAACATATGGTGAACCAGGAAAGTTTCATCTATTTCCAAGGGAACAGACAACCGGCAAAGGCCAACTCTAAGATGATCCAGATGTTGCATTAGCAAACAAGGACTTTAGCACAGCTATAGCTGTGATCAATTGGGAAAAGGACACGACGATTATAATGAATAAAAATATGAGAATGATTGGCAGGGACAACTACATATATATGCGCATATATATAGTATATGTACACGCATAAATGGAGAGTTGAGAACTGAAATAAATGAAATGAAAACGATCACTGGAAAGGCTTTGTAAAATACAGAGAACAATCTACAGCCTTGCAGATAGACTAATAGAAATTCTCCAAATCCCCTAATCTGAAAAAGTGAAAAAAAAAATTAGACGGTGTTTAAGGGACCCATGAGAGAATGGCAAAAAGTCTGAACCCAGTGGAAGCTCAGAAGGAGAAAAGAGCTCATGGAAACAAAAGAAAGAAAGAAAGCCTGAAATTTACCAAATTTAGTGTAAGATATAAACTAGCAAATTCACAAAGCTTGAGAAACACAAAACAGGGTAAATAAACGTTAAAGAAAGTCTATCCACATCAGCAGTCTGCAACACTGCTGGCAATCGAACATACCGAGACATCCTGGCTTTAGCCATTTCAAAAAGGCAAGAAAAAGAAAGAAAATACATAAAGTTTGGAAAGGAAGAAACAAAACTATATTTGTTTGAAGAAAGCATGGTTACTCACAAAAAATAATCATAAGGACTATAAAACACCTATTAGAATAAGTGACTTTAGGATGTCTAAAACAAAGGGTAAATACCCAAACGTCTGTTGTATTTTTATTATACACACTTATATGCAATAGGAAAATAAAATTTCCAAAACAGTTCTACTTAAATAGTGTAGAAAAACTCTAAAATATTTAATAATATGTTGAACAGAAGGCGTGCAAGATTTCTTCCATGAAAACAATAGAATACTGCCAAGGGAAATTAAAGAAAATATAAATAAACAGATATACCACATTTGTGGATTGCAAGAGTCAATACTGTTAAGATGTTATCTCCTCCAAAATTTATCTATTGCGAAAATGCAATACACGTTATAATCCCAGCGGAGATGTTTTTGGTAGAAATTGATAGGTTAATTCTAAAATTTACATAAAAGTACCAGGAATCTACAAGAGCCAAGGAATTTCATAATCAAATAAAGTTGGAGGACTTAACACTACCCGTTTTCAAGACCTACTTTAAAGCTAGAATAACCAAGAACTAGTGAAACGACAAGTGTATAAATCAAGAAAACACAGAATCTAGAGATATCCATAATCGATTTTTGATATAGTTGTCAAAGGAAAGTCATTTCAACAAAAGGAGGTAGAACAATTGGGAAGTTATATACTTTTAGTACCTAAGCCCATAGTTTATACCACATCTTCCTATTCACTTCAAATGGATCATAAACTATAATAAGTATATTAAGATAAATCTGTAAACTTTCTAGGAGAAAATAAGAGAGAAAACTCACTGTGACCTTGGGAGAGACTAAAATCATAGGTAGGAAGCCAACTGCATAAATCATAAAAGAGAAAAAAATATAGAAACAGGACTTTATAAAAATGAAAATTTTGGTTCTTCCAATGATACTACCAAGAAAAGGAAAGGCCTGCGACAGAATGGGAGGAAATATTTACCATATACGTATCTGGCAAAAGATTCTTCTGCAGAATACAGACAGACTCCTTCTAGCCGTATAATGAGACAAACAAGCCAATTAAAAAATTGGCAAAGGATTCGAAGAAATGAGAAATAGCAACGCCAAAAAGTACACGAAAGACCCTCGGCCTCTTTAGGCATCAGGAAACTACAAATTAAACCACAACCAGGGGCCACTGCACAACCATTAGAATGGCTGAATTTTTTCAAAGTGATAAAAGAGGTCTTTATCAATTTCTCAAGGTTTTGAAGCAAGTGAAGCTTTCATTTCCTGCAGGTAAGAATAAGCACCATATATCAATTTTAGTAAAAAAAAAGAAAACGCTGTTTCTCAAAGTTAAATCTACAACAACCAAATGACCCAGACACTCCATTCCCAGTTATTTACTGGAGAGAAATAAAGACATGTATCCACAAAAACGTGTGCACGAATGCTCCCAGCAGTTTTACTCACAGTAGCAATAAACCAGGGCCAAGCAAAATGTCTATCAACAGGTGAGCAGATGAAACAGCGTATCCAGGTAACGAAGGATGTGGACTGTTATGCAGAGACAGGGGGTTTCTTATGACCTGTGTATATCGGTGAAAACAGCTATTTTGGAGGCAGGATGGAGGCGCTATAAGATCTTTCTTCTATGCATTTTTCTGACCACACAAGACTAAACAAACACACCCCCAAGAACAATAGCCTTAGGGAACTGCAGAACTGGATAGTCTTTGCCATCTAGATAATCAAAGCAGTAGACAAGGCTAAGATTTCATCAGCGATTTCTCATTCTGTGTAATTCAAGTATAGGAGAATGCTGATTCTGGGAGGTAACACTGGAGGTTCTGCTCCAAAACCTTGTTTGTAAACCCTTCTTTCCAAGTCAGGCTCCAAGGGAATCTGTCTGCTTTCTATAGCCTAAGAGTTGTTCTGTGGCCAATAGAGTTATTTCCAAATTGTCAAATGATTATAATTGCTCTTAAAAAGTGTGCATGTGTGTTAGTGACATTAGGGAGAGTCCTGGCATTGGGAAAAAACAAAACAAAACATTGAACAACTCCATAATGTAAGCAGAATGTCACATGGCTGATGTGTAAGGCCACACGTGTAGGGCAGGACGGAAAAGGAACTGATTCACAAGCACTTCTTGGGTCTCCACACCCAGGGCTCTCTCTCCCTGTACTTCTTGTGGACAACATGGTAACTTAACACTTAAGAATGGTGAGTGGGGGCAATAACAGAGACATTTTCAGAGTAATCAGTTCCTCAGACAGATGGAGAAGCCAGAAGGGGCCCTATTTGGGATGGGGAACCTCAGTTTCCCCTTAGTCAGGAAAAGTCCATTACTCTCTAGGGCCGACACATGAAAGGCTCGACACAGAATGCCAAATCTAATTAGCTCAGCTGCAAGTGGAGTGGACTAAATTCAATGTGCTATTTACTCTGCTTTCTTTCTTGGACAAATTTAAGGTTTTAAACAGCTCTGGGAGAGGGATAAGAAGAAAAGTGGACAAAACAAAAAGGAAGAAAGAGAAAAACAAAGCAGCTTTAATGCTCAGAGCTGTGTCAGGAAAGCATGGGGGCCTTCTGAGTGGTGGGAAGGGCTCCCTCGACTGCTGTCTCAAACTGTGGGCCTGTCCCCTCCCTCAGCTCCTGGCAAGGGACCTGTCCTACAGTGGGTGCTAACAAGTGTTGACCAGAACACCCCACCCGCCGTGGTGCTGCAGGTGTCTTGAAGAGATGTTCTCTTTAAACCTTTTCGCTGAGTTATTGGTTTGTAACTCACACAGAAATACCCCACCATGTGCTGAGAATCCACCTTTTCTTTTCCCTGAGCTAACACCCTACCCAGCCCGTCTGCATTTCCATCCCAGCGGAAAACAGCATCTTTCTAAGCAGATGTTGGGATCCTTCTTTCTTCAGACATAGCAATCAAGCTCAGGCTGCACTTTACATCCACCCCCAAAGTCCCTGCATTTTATGAAAATAAGGCAGAATGCAGATAAAATCACCTTTTAAAATCATCTACACAGAAAATAATTTCTGACCTCTCCCCAGACCCCACAAGGGCAAAAGCGTGTCAGGTAATTTCATCGTTGCTTTAAGGGATTCACTGGCTGGTTATCAGATTCATTGACAGAGACTTAGCAATCCTAGGCTCTCATCCTGGTTCCATCTACACTGCCTTGTGGCTTCAGGTAAGTCATTGAACTTTTCTGTTTTCTCTTATTATAAAAGAAAACAATTCCATATTCCCCATATGGTTTGTAAAGCTACTATTTGGTTCAGATGGGAAAAAAAGAAAAGGAAGAAGAAAGAGACAAACAAAGCAGCTCTAACACCCTGTGTGTGTCCATCGGCTGCTTTAGAGACCATCACAAGGCCAAGGTGGAGGGTTTGGTCTTCCCTCCTAAACCTGGCCCTGAGCCACTCTTCCCTGTCCTAGAAAAATGTGATTCCCCAGTCATGCACTTACCCAGGCCAGAATGTGGTAGTTGTCACAAGTCCCTTTCTTTCTTTACCAGAAGATTCCCCACACCCGAGTCCCCTTGTCTCTACTTAAAAACACATTCTCGTGTCTTATCGCTTCCACAGCTGCAAGCTTTCGATTAAGCTATCCTCTTCTCTCTATTCAACTATGACATAAGCTTCTGCCATCCTTACTCATCTACATTTGTATTCCCAATGCCTTTTCCACACACAAGAGTTGGTGAGACTGTATCATAAATGTAAATCAAACCAAGTCCATTCCCTGCTCAGGAGTCTCCATCAGAATCTCAACAGTCTTAGACAATGCTCCAGAATCTACAACTGAGTCCTCATGTGGCTTCAGGCTATTTCTTCACCTTAATTATTTCTGTCCTTCTCACTCACTTTGGCCTTCTTGCTGGCCATTGAGTACAAACCCTTATTTGTGTCTCAGGACCATAATACAGCTCTTTCCCTGCTGGGAAGGCGCTTTCTGCCTAGGTCTCTGTACACCTGTCACCTCCCCAGAAAAGCCTTCCCTGACCAACCTGAGATATCCGTTTTCTCCAACCCATCACTTTCTACCCCCTTACTCTGCTGTATTGCTCTTTATAACATTCATTATTCTCTGAGATGATGTTTTGTCTTTGGGCATCTCTCTTACATTAAAATAGAACCTGCAGGACATCAGGACCTCTGTCTTCTCTTCACCGTACTGTGCCCTTCGTCAAGTGCCAGCCTTCTAGTAGGCACTCAGTAAAGGTTTTTTGAATGAATGGAAACCACATGTGAAAACATGCAGAGAAATCCAAAGCTGAACAGCTGAAGGGAAAATTACAAATTATCTCTTTTGCCTGGCCATTCAAAGAAGAGATTTGTATGTAGGTTTGAAAATATCTTGCAAAGACATAACACTTTTCAGGTCCTTGCCTGTTTGGTTAAGTGAGGAACCCTGTAGGGAAATGAAAGAATTGAATTTTATTTGACTAGACAAGGTGTGTTATTTCCCAGTTGCTCCTGAGTGTCTGGAAATTGGCTTCTGGCTTGAAGAGTTAGAGTGGAGACTTTCTGTAAGCAGGACAGGGAGGCCCCGACAAAGGACCCGTGAGCTTTCCCTAGGGTTCTGAAGGGAAGGCTGTGGCCTCAAGAGGTCCTTGTCCTCCTCCAACACCTCCCTCACCTTACTCTCTCATCCACTGGTTCCAGAGTTTTTCACTCCACAGTTAATAATATAAACTACCCTTTCACGCCAGGCACAGTGGCTCTTAACTATAATCTTAGCACTCTGGGAGGCTAAGGGAGGAGGACTGCTTGAGGCCAAGAGCTGGAGACCAGCCTGACCAAGAGTGAGACTGCATATCTTACAAAAATAGAAAAACTATCCAGGCATAGTTGCGGATGCCTATAGTCCCAGCTACCTGGGAGGCTAAGGCAGGAGGATCACTTCAGCCCAGGAGTTTGAGGTTGCTGTGAACTATGGTGATGCCACAGAATTCTAGCCCAGACAACAGAGCAAGACACTGTCACAACAATACAAAACAAAAGCAAAACGAAATACCCCCCAAACACCCTAACCTTACAAGTGCTAGAAAGGACACATGACTGGGAACTACTAGATTTGAGACCTGCCTCCTCTTTACTATCTGATTTTGAAAAATTATTTAACTTCTCTGAATCTTCTTAATTATCTTTTAAATTTTTTTGTAATATGAAAACAGGGACACTAATCCATCTCATCAGCCTTTATCTAAAGTATTTACCAGGGACCAACAAAATGAGGGGATCCCACTATGACATGCACAGTGCTCTCAATTTCACAGGAAGGTGTCGGGGTCTGACTTGAGAAGGTTTCCTGTGGATAGATTTTGCCAGATGCAAGTGAATGGATAAAATAGCACTAGTACATGAAAAGGTAATTTCCTCCCACTGCGCAGCTATTATTTTACACTAAATTAAATTATATATACATTTAGAAATCATGTAATTGTGATATGCTGAAAAACTGCAAAATATTTTGACTCCTATTGGGCACTGGAGGTTGGATAGAAATCTCTCGACTGGAAGAAGATGGTGGCTCATGTAAAACCTTTATTATACTCTCCATGAATGACTGAAAACTCTTCTCACAAACATTTAGAAAACTTCTTGCAAAATGAGTCATCATGTTTTGATGGCAAGTTATTTGCTACACTTCACCACACGCCCAATTTCTGGAGTAGAATCCGTTCTCCTGCTTGAACCCACTGGCTTAGGAAAGCCTGGGCTCCCAGGAGGAAGGCTGCCATGCCACAGCACTTGTCCATCCTAACAGCTCCTCCAGATATTCACAGCCATTTATTTAACCACACATGGGAGTAAGAAAAATGTCCAGACATTTCAAAGACAGTTGAACAAAAGTTGACAGTGGTACCCAGAGACCCAAGGCATACTAAAAGTGATGGACACATGGCTTGCTAGGTAACAGAATGGAGTCACAACCCAGGTCTACCTCACATTTCTGTAGTCCTCAGTATCTAACTGACATGGACACACTTAGTTGGCAGATAATCTCCCATTATTTCCTTAGACTCTGTGATAGATAAAACTGTCATCATGGGAAAGCCATGTGGAGTCATTTCCCTTGCCAACCAAAAGAGGAAATTAAAACCAACCCCTCATCCTCTCATCCTGAGGGGAGTGACTGCAAGGATTCATGGGTGGCGGTCCCCATCATGTTTACCCTTCATTCACCAGTCTGGTCCCTTCAAATGCAGATGGGTCCAGGAGGGTAACAGTGATATAATCATAGACTCAGACAAATTATAGGCCAATTGTCAGATGCAGTGTCAATAGAATAGGCAATTAACACAGCCTTGGGATACAGCACACTGTCAATTGTTCTAGAAAATACATTTGCTTCCACTTCTATCTGCAAAGAGGACCAGAAGCAGTTTATATTCACTTGGGGTGGGCACCACAACACATTTACCATCTTGTCCCAGGGCTACATTAACTGTCCCACCGTCTGGCATCACATAGTCTGAAGAAACATGGGCCATCTGGACATTTTGCAAATATCACATTGGTCATCTATGCAGATGGATTGTGCTCATCGGGCCAGATGAACAGGAACAGGAATTGTGTCCAAAGCTCTGGGAAGATATGTGCTCCAGGAAGTATGAGATAAATCTTATGAAAAATCCAAGGTTCACATCACTGCCTGCAAATTTTAGGATTCAGTCTTACATGGAGTGCCATAGCATTCCTTAAAAAGTAAGGGGGAAATTACTACGTCTTACACCTCACAACTCCAAGAGGGAAGCAGAATGCTTGGTAGGCCAGTTTGGGTTCTGAAAGCAGCAAGCCCATCAACCCACGAATGGATCAATAAACTGTGGTATATGTACACCATGGAATATTATGCAGCCCTAAAGAAAGAGGGAGACTTTACCTCCTTCATGTTTACACAGATGGAGCTGGATAATGTTCTTCTTAGCAAAGTATCTCAAGAATGGAAGAAAAAATATCCAATGTACTCGGTCCTATTATAAAGCTAATTTATAGCTTTCATATGAAAGCTATAACCTAATTATAGCCTAAGAATATGGGGAGAAGGCTGGATGGGTGGAAGGAGAGTGATTGGTGGGATCACCTTTATGGTCTATCTTACAAGGTTTTGTAAAAGTGAATCTTTCTAAAAGTAGAATATAAATGTCTTAACAGAATAACTAAGAAAATGACATAAAGGCTATGTTAATCAGTTTGATGAAAATATTTCAAATTGTATATGAAAACACCACACTGTACCCCATGATTGCATTAATGTACACAGCTATGATTTAATAAAATAAAAAAAAAGTAAAGAAAGAAATATTGAGATTATTGCTGTGACCCATTTTTCAAATGGCATGGAACACTTGCCAAATGTGAGTGGATCACAGGTCAGGAAAACCCTCTGCAGCAGTCAGGCTGTGACCACAACAACCCTACCATTTGCACCATGTGACCCAGAGGACTCTGTAGTCTAAGAGTTACTGATGATAATAAATACTGTGTGGACTTTTTTGCAAGTGCCAATTAGGTGACGCACAACATAGACTCCCAAGCTTTGGGTGTAAGGTCATGGCCATCTGCAGCAGAGAGTTTTACACTAAGAAGGAGGACCCTCCCTTGAAAGTTCCTCAGATGCTACCAGATCCTGTCAAGAGAACCTGCAGCTATGATCAAGAAGACACCATGGGCTGGTTCTCATGATCCCGTGGAGTCACGTGATAGGGAACAAGTCTCACATAGAATGGATGTGGCACATCCAGGATTATTAGATCCAGGAAAAGTCAAAAGGCACAGGCAAACTGCACCAGCAGATGCCCCAACTCCAAAGGAGTCCACCACTGTTATACTTGTACCTTTCACAAGTTACACTTACGGCCACCTGACAGTGGGTAGCACAACAGCCAAGCTGATTTCACAGAGAAGAACCTGGCTCTGTGTATGGATGCAAAGACACAAGACCCAAATGGGACTACAGTTATACAGCACACAAAACTTTGAAGGGTACAGCTGCTCATCCACTCCATAGTGAAAAGAAAGAAAAATTCAAGGTCAAATATATGTGAATGCCTGACTTGCTTTACTAGTCAGGAGGCTTCACAGAGACAGGAAAAGCCTCTCCCTTCCTTGTTCAACACCAACTTAAAAGACTTTAAGATGTCAACACAGCAGCTGGCTGTGGCCATCACTGGTGGAGGGTTCATGGGGCATGCTGGGAAACTTCTCCCTTCACTTTTAGCAGTTCAGACACATGCCACAACTCCATGCTCCACACGAAACATGTCCCAGTTCCCACAGCCTGCTTACAATGCCTTCAGTTCCTCAGCTTCTTTCTAGCAGACTTTGATCATCTTTGTGGAAACAGAATAGCACCAAATACAGAAAATAGATGAATACCACAAACCTCCAAAAGGTGCTGAAGTGGGTAACCTGCAAAGTCCCTTTGGCCCTAAGATTCCATAGAAAGGAAACCCAGGATAGAAAGATTTTCTTAGGGCAGTGGCTCTCTCACTTAATCACATTAGAATCACCTGGAAAGCTGTTATAACACACATTGCCTAGTGCCAGCCAAGAGTGGCAGAGTCTGAGAATTTACAGTTCTGGCCAGTTCCCAGGGGAGGATGATGCGGTGTGTTCAAGAGCCACCTTTTGTGAATCACTGTCCCAGAGTAACGAGGACTTAAAGGCAGATCTTGGGCATCCAGCATGCTGTGCTCTGGCAGCTGGGTACTCTGATGGGGCTCAAATCCAGGCTTTGCTATGGATTCGGTCTTTGACATTTGACAAGTGGACCTCGCCTTGTGAGCCTCAATTTTATCACCCATAAAATGGGGATAATAATAATAATGTCTCATTACAGGCAAATTATGAAATTAATTAGATAATGTTGGAAAAAAGAGCGCAAGGTGAGCCCTTGGTAAATAAGGACACAAGGGCAACAGACACTAGTGCTTTCTAAACTGTAGAGGGTTGGATGAGTGAGAGACTGTACTTTTCCGGGCTCTATCTAGCTCTCATTTTTCAATTCAAATATTCATCTTCTGGGACTCAGAGAGGTACCTGCATTAGGAGGCGAGCAAAGAGATGAAACTGCACTTGGGGCCATAACTCCTCCTCCCATTCCTCTCTACCCACTTCACCTCAGCCCTCTTCTACAAGGTCAGATTCTTTAAATTTGGACTTGGACTGTCCTGGGAATTAGTTTCCCATTTTTCTTTTTATAATCTTTTCCTCCTTCCCTCCCTCCTCCCCTTCCTTCCATTTCTCTATAGGATCTCACTCTGTTGCCCAGCCTGTGGTACAGTGGTATGATAATATGCAGCCAGGAACTCCTAGTCTCAGGTGATGCTTCTGCCCTGGCCTCCCAAGTAGCTGGGTGGACAGGTGCATGCCATGGCACCAGAGCATCACATCCTTCTTACCTACAGCACCAAAGGAAAGTGAGAAGCCACATTCTTTCCTCTGTCTCTGTAACACGCTTGTCTCTGCTTTTGCAGGTTGATGTAATCACAGCAGTCAGGATAATGCCTGGCACATAACACACATACAAATGCAATTTGTTGAACCAAATAGGAAAGAATTAAGGGGACAGGATTTGGGATCCATTTCCACCTACAGGCCAACACCTAACCTTGGATTAGCCAATATTGTTCCCTAAATCTGGGTTTCTCACTTGTAAAAACAGAGATTTCTCAGGCCTCTTCCAACTTAAACTTAACAGTGTGATCTGATGACTGGTGATAATGAACTGGGAGTCAGTGATAAGAGTTCAAAGTCCACATATGCCACTAACTCAATTGTGGAAAAGCTGCTTTTCCTCTCTGTGCCTCAGTTTTCTCCTTTGTATCATGGGATGATTTCCTCATTCCCAACTTCTAACCCACAGTCTCGAATTTTTAGATATTTTTAGGCTTCTTAGTGGTTCAAGGTCAAGACCTTTAAATCGTGTCTGACATGATGGGAGAAGAGGCATATTTCCTTCTATCCTGAAGTGGCTACGTTTTCCTGGAGGCTTTTGAGATCTGACTGGATAAAATCTTCCATAATAACGCATAGTAATAATGATCATTAATATTGCATGTAATCCTTAAAATAGGTAGCATCTTTTTCTCAACTCAGATGGTATCTTTTAGCTGAGAGTCTGTTAATGTTTTAGCAAGACAAAGAAGGCTATGGGAGTTACCACTTAATCTTCCCTATATGCATTTTCAAACCTAAAAGGCGGTAGCATAAGGTAGTGAAGACAGTGTTAGATTTTGCTTCGGAAGCTGTAGCTGCAGAACCCGGTTCTTTGACTTTCCAGCTGTGTGACTAGAGGCACGTGACTCAGCCTCTCCGTACCTCGGTCTACTCACTTGCCAATGCTTCTCTTGCTCACCTCATAGGGCTGTTGAGATAATAGATGTAAAAATTTGTTGTCAACTGTTAAGCTCTCTACAAACACAAGGCATTGCCATTATGGTAATAAAAATGAAATGGCACATGAATATTTCACAAGCATGGACTGGGACAGATTACTTGTAACGTATTCCCACCTAATGGGGTTTTCTAAGTACACACTCCCTCTCTTTATTACCAACTTCCTAATAATCTCTTTGCAGAGCTTATCTTCAAACTCCCTTTGTCTCCCTCATCATTTCTTCTTACGATCTCCTGTCTGGCCTTGCTATTTATTACTGAACTCTGGGTGGCATTTGAGGAGACAGTTGGTTAGAAAAATAGACACATATGTATTTCGTAGAGACGTAAACCAAATGAAGCCAGGGCACCTCTATTCTAGGCTAAGATATTAAAAAATATACATCTTTTTTGTGGGTCTGTCGGAGCCGCTCATACTAGAGACATTTAGGCTGAAATTAGGTTTCTCAGCCTCCTCTCTGTATGTCGCCCCAAATCTGTTCACATTAACACGGACAGAAAACAAATGGAATAGGCTCAGATGAATTTTTTGCTTTTTTTCATCTTAAAAAAAAAAAAAGAAAGAGTTTTACAAAGCCTTTCGGAGTCTCTCTTGGTAAAAAGGAAATCCTTTTGCCATTAACTGCTCCTGTGGAGAGAGCCTGCTAGCTGCAGGATCATGATGAGGGTAAGCATTAATTAAATCTAACTGCGAGAGAATAATTATGTACACATATCCGTCAGGGCACGTTGTCACCATCCAGTAACAAAGTTGGATACAAACTCCATCAGCAGAACTGTCAGGCGGCTGTTAAAAGGATATAAATGTGTCCCGAAAGGATCATTTCATTTAGGGGGGGAAAAATTGGATTGCAAAGGATTAATGAGGCAAGGGGTTTGTGTTTTCAATCGGATGTAAAATGCAAACTGAGGAAGTTGTGATATGATCATTTAACCTAATGTTTAGCTACATTTGGAATTTCTAACACGTGGTGGGACAATTAGACCTTGTACATCAAAACAACATTTTCCATCATGAAATGACATTAAGGGTTATTTTTCTAAAGTTAAATGGCACAAAAGTTTACAACAAAATCATAAAACATAATTTACACAGATGGCATATTCTTAATAATAATGAGGCAAGAAAATGAATACAAATCCCACCAGGATAATTAGGGTATTCAGTAAAGGGCTCTTTTTTGTTGCTGCCTTCATTTCTGCTGAATTTCAGTTTAAGCTCTGAGGCCTGTGGGTGTGCAGAGACCCCACCAAGGTGATGTGAATGCAAGTCTTGGAGGCAGGCACTGCTCATAGGTACGGTTACAGTGCAGGAGAAAGAACAGTGACACTGGAGGCAGACGGATCTAAATTGACATCCAAGCTCCACCAGTGACTGACTGTGCGAGTCTGGACCGATTCCTTCATGTCTCTGAACATCCATTTCTTTTACAAAGTAAGGATTAGAGAAGGCTTGTTATAATAATACACGTGAAAGCACCTAGAACAATAACTAGCACAAAATAGGTGGCCAATAATTGTTGTTTCCCATCAGATATGTGTCCCCAAGTAGAAAACAGAATGAAAACAACCCACACCACCAGCTTCAGCATTCATTCCTTCTATTTTCCTGGTGCTGGAGGAATTGTAGGGCGTGACGGTTTCCAGTTCACACAAAGGATTAGAAAGTCTAACTAGTTTCACGGCAGCACTGGGAGGCAACTACAGTGGTCACCCCAAAGTCGTTTACTCCAATGTACTTGGAATAATTTAGTCCGTTCCTGTACTTGAACATTTGAATGATTTATCGCTTAACCATTTCTTCCTCCATACCTTGAACCCCACAGAGTTGGGCGCGTCAGCTGCCTGGATTTCTACTGAAGCCTCAGGACTGAGCATGGTAGGCTCACACTTGATAGGCACTCTGTTGGAAGAATGAGTGTTGGAGACACTGGCAGAGACTTGAGCTTAGACAGAAGCAGGAAGAGCTAGAATTCCACACGTGGGAATTACCTACAACAGCCTTAGAGGGCAGTTCCAAAGAGTCCTAACCTATGGTGGGGATGATGGCTCTCACTCTGACTGTGGCTGCTCTGATGGGACCACAGATGCTGATTTAAGAATGAGGCCAGAGTCTATCAGGGCTCCTCGCCACTCTGAGTTGCTGGAATTATCAGTGTAATTACCTAGATATTAAATGCAATCCTGCCTGAATGCAAAACGACTTCTTTGGGACTCTTCCCCATCTTAGAATCTATGAAGGTTGCTACTAATGTCATGATGCTCCACTGAAGGGGAGCCCACCATTCTTTTGCAGGTAACTCCCTTGGCAAAGTGGGTTGACACAGACCTAGGAAGAGGAAGAAATCTAGTGAGTTGACACAGACCTAGAAAAAGGAAGAAATCTGGTGTCACAGCTATTCTCACCAATCTTCACAACTAGATTATACACAGGGAATCTGGAGAAGATACCCTCACATAGACTGTTTCCATGACACACAATTAGGAGAAATAGGGACCAAAACCACCACTACTTTGCCTTGACAATGACTACTTTTCTGGAAGTATTATCTAAAACTACAACCTCCCCTATACCTGGTTTCTTCCCCCTCAAAAAAAAAATAACACATTATTTCGAATTATTTAAAAATGAATACACATAGATTGCTTTTCACTATTCCCACCCGATTCAGAATCATTGTCTTTCAGAGGGAGAAAAATTAAACTGCATTTAGTCATAAATGTTGTAAAGAGTCATCATTGAAAATAAAATAAAATTTCAAGAAATTGGACTAAAGCCAGAAAATTGAGGTCATATGATGCTAAGACCCATAAAGAGAATTTCCCACTTAAGAAAAATCTTTAACCTCTGATTCTTGGAAGTAAAATATTATATATGTCTATTTGATTATATTTTTAATAATATAGTTGATTTTTTCTATATCATTAACATTTTGTCCACTTGATCTAAGAGGAATTTTTCTGCAAAATGTCATCCATTTTAACTATGTATTAATCAGTGTGTCACTGTACTTCTTTCAATTTTTTCTTTATATATTCTAAATCTATGTTTTATATATATAAGTATAAAATTCATTTTTTCTCCAGGAACTAGGGATGATGAGCATTTTTTCCTGTGTTTCCTAGCCATTTGTTTGTCTTCTTTTGAGAAGGTTCTATTCATCTCTCTTGCCCATTGATATATGGGATTGTTGGCTTTTTTCATGTGGATTAATTTGAGTTCTCTATAGATCCTAGTTATCAATCTTTTGTCTGATTCAAAATATGCAAATATCCTTTCCCACTGTGTAGATTGTCTATTTGCTTTGGTTGT
>CAUYQV010112138.1:0-18707 GCA_963574575.1 Galagoides demidoff
TACCTGTATTTTGTGTTCTTAAATGATCTTCCTTGGATTTACAGCTTGCCGAACTTCTTTCTGGGCTCAGCTCCCTGTCTTTGGCTTCATATATTCTGATTCCAACCAGTTTTTCTTTCTTTGCTCAGGAGCCTCTGACCAGGGTTGCTACCAGTCGGCCAGCTTCCATAAGTCTCTGCCTTAATCATCTTCATGTCTTAGATGGCACAGGTGCAATATGGGGCACCGGGTGTCCAAAAATGAAGAACTCGTATTCTATCCTTGCCCTAAAAGAGCTTAAGAGTGCTAGGGACTAAGGTCAGCAAACTGGTCATGACTGGGGCAGTGATGGTGACAAAGCCAGCACTGGAACATATGGCAGAAAATTCATGGGGACTGCCTGTAACAGGGTTTTCAGCCTTATAAGAATCACTGGAGAACTTTAGAAAATCCCAGTGGCCAGACAACAACCACAGACTAATTCGAACAGGATATCTGAGCATGAGACATAGGCAGCAGAGATTTTTAAACACCTAGGTAATTCCAAGATGCAACTGAATTTGAGACCAAGGTGCAGACTCTGCCATGATTAGCTAAAAGCAGCCAGATTGATAAAAACCCAAACATGTGCTCTTTCATGTGACACAATGGCCACGTAACAGAAAAGACCTTCTTTTCACCTAAATATAATATGGGGCTCTGATGGCCAAGACATGTAATTCTCTTGATTTCTCCTGGCCTGGGCACCACATCATTAGCTCAGAGGCCTGGTTTCATGGTCTACATGGCCAGGTGGGCCTTCTGCACTCAGACACATGAGGGTGACAAGTGTCACCAAGATTCCTCCCCAGGTTTGTTGTGTTCAGTAAGTCCCAGCTGACACTGGCTGTTTGCCCTGAGCATATTTGCTCCATTCTCATCAAACCAAAATCCAAAATCCCTTTTATAGGGAATGGTAACTTTGTGAATAGCGTCTTAGGGGGTTTCTTCCTCATCTGATTTTCCCTGTGGTTTTATAATTCATTCATTGTAGTATGGACTGAATTGTGTCTGCCAAACTCCTAATCCTCAGTGCTTCAGAATGTAACTGTCTTTAAAGAAGTAATTAAGTTTAGAATAGGTCAGTAGAATGGGCCCTAATCTAATACAGTATCCTTATAAGAAAAGGAGACTGGGTTACAGACATACACAGAGGGAAGACCACATGTGGACAGAGGGAGAAGGCAGCCATCTGCAAGCCAAGGTGAGAGGCCTTAGAAAAAACCAGCATTCTGGATCTGGGGCTTGCAGCCTCCAGAACTGTGAAAAAATGCATTTCTGTTGTTTAAGCGGCTTAGTCTGTGGTATTTGTTATAGCAACCCTAGCAATGAAATATATATTCTTTCTAAAAAATGTTTTTTAACAAACATTTACTTAGTGCCTACAGAAATAGCACAATTGGGACTCATGAGCACATAATGTATTACTACTTAGGAGAACATGATTTCTGGACCATGCTTTCCTAAATAGAAATCAGGTATTTTATTTTCTTTTATTTTCTAGAACTTAGACTATATGTGTTATTGTGTTTTCTAATTTCAAATGCTTCCAGGTAATGCCAGTTAGAAATGAAAATAGAAGTGTTCTATACATCACTGTCCCATATTATACTGTTCAGTGCTTAGCTTGGGAAATATTTAGCCCCTTGAATACTGTATGATTCTTTACAAATTATTTTATATATGTCAGTCATCTAATTATGACTTATCTGTCTTGTTTTGGTCACATGGCTTCTAACTGGAAAACAGTATTGAGTAAAGTCACCTTTAGGAGTTTTTACTGCCCAATATTATATTGGAATGCAAATCAAATTTCCTAGTGAAATTTACATTTTTTATTAAAACATTAAAAATATTTCCCAATATATATATAAAATGTCATATACATACATATATATGACAGACTTACTGGGAATTTTTTTTTTTTTTTGAGACAGAGTCTCAAGCTGTTGCCCTGGGTAGAGTGCTATGGTGTCATACTTCACAGCAACCTCCAACTCTTGGGCTCATGTGATCCTCTTACCTCAGTTTTTCTATTTTTAGTAGAGATGGGGTCTCACCTTTTGCTCGGGCTGGTCTCAAACTCATGAGCTCAAGCAATCCATCCACCTTGGCCCCAGAGTGCTAAGATTACAGATGTGAGACACTATGCCCAGCCTGTCATATGTTCTTTTTTTTTTTTTTAATTCAATCATAGCTGTGTACATTAATGCAGTCATGGGGGTACAATGTGCTGTTTCTATTTACAATTTGAAACATTTTCATCAAACTGGTTAACATAGCCTTCATGGCATTTTCTTAGTTATTGTGTTAGGACATTTATATTCTACATTTAGAAAGATTCACATGTACCCTTATTAGATGAACCATAGGTGTGATCCCACCAATCACCCTCCCTCCACCCATCCTCCCCCCTCCCCCTGTCATATATTCTTAAGCTAAGAAAGGTCAGGCACACAAAAAGAATATTTATTATGATCTCACTTTGAAAAAAAAGATATGTATACAAAAATTCAAAGGCTATACACATGTAGTGGAATTTTACTGGATACTTGTCAATCATGTCCATCCTTAATTCACATTCTTAATAACTTTCCTAATTTCTAAAAAGCAAAGTGAGAAAATAGAAGGGACATCAATGTAGGAATTCTTATAATGCCTTAGAACTGCAGCACATGCGTTCATTTACTCATTGAATGTGGAACATTTGTTTTACTTTCATCCAATGCTTCTGTGCCTACTGTTCTGTTTGCTCCCTGTGATCAGTAGCAGACCTGGTGGGCAAACAGCCTCTCCTCTCCTCTCTGTTGTTGTGTCCACAGAACACCAGGAATTTATGGACTATGTCTTGTTCAGTTTCTAACCCTACTCTTTCTTAAAATTTATTTGTATTTATTATCAGTACAAATAATTGTATATCTTCACAGGATACATCTTCATAGAGACATGCAATGTGAATTGATAAAATCTGGTAATCAAGGTGTCCATAAGCTCAAACATTTGACATTTCTTTGTGTTAGGAATATTTCAGTCCCACTCCTTCAGCTGCTTTAAAGTATACTCTAACTTATTCTTGATTATAGTTACTTTGTTATGCTATCAAATATTGTTATTCTATCTAATATCTAACCATATTTTTGTACCCATTAGCCATTCTACTCTATCCCCCCATCCCCACAGTCCTTCCCAGCCTCTGGGTAACCATCATTCTACTTTCTGTCTCCATGAGATCAATTGTGTTTGATATTTAACTTCCACGTGTGAGTGAGATGATGTGAGATTTATCTCTCTGTGCTTAGTTTATTTCACTTAACATAATATTCTCTATTTCTATCTATGTTATTTCAAATTGCAAGATTCCATCCTTTTGTGACTGTATAATATTCCATTGTGTATATGTACCACAATTTCTTTATCCATTTATTCACTTAGGTTGATTCCAGAACTTGGTTACTATAAATAGTGCTATAATAAACATGGGAGTGCAGGTATCTTTTCAATATACTGAATTCCCCTTGTTTTGATATTGCCCAGTAATGGGATTACTGAGTCATATAGTAGTTCTATTTTCAGTTTTTTAAGGAAGACCGTACTGTTTTCCATAGTGGATGCACTAACGTACATTCCCACTACTAGTGTATGAGGGTTCCCCCTTGTTCCATGTCTTTGCCAGCATTTGTTATTGTTTATCTTTTTGATAAAGACCATTTTAACTCATGTGTGATGATAGCTTATTATCTGTCATTTGGATTTGCATTTCTCTAATGACTAAGGATGTTGAGAATTTTTTCACCTACCTGTTGGCCATTTTTTAAAATTAAATCATAAACATATAGATCATGTATACATTAATGCATTTATGGGGTACAATGTGTTGATTTCATATAGAATTAGGAATGCTTACATCATACTGGTTAATATATACCTCATCGTGTTTCCTTAATTATTGTGTTAAGACATTTATACTCTATGCTAATTCTGTTGGCCATTTGTATGTCCTCTTTTGAGAAACATTTCTTCAAATCCTTTGCCCATTTTTAAATCAGATGATTTGATCTTTTTCTTACCAAGCTGTTGGAGCTTTTCATATATTCTAGTTATTAATCCCTCATTTGCAAATATTTTCCCCCATTCTCTGGATTTTCTCTTCACTTTGATTATTTCCTTTGCTACACAGAAGCTTTTTACCTGGATGTGATCCTATTTGTCCAATTTTGCTTTGGTGCTCTGTGTTTGGGGGTATTATTCAAGAAGTCCTTGCCCAGACCAATGTCCTAAAGCTTTTCCACAACATTTTCTTTTAGTAGTTCTATAGTTTCAGGTCTTAGATTTAAGTCTTTAATCCATTTTGGTTTAACTTTTAGATATGGTGAGAGATAAGAGTCTAGTTTCATTCTTCTGCATGTGGGTATCAAGTTTTTCCAGTGCCATTTCTGAAACATCCTTTATTCATTGTATGTCCTTAGCACCTTTGTCAAAGGTAAGTTTACTATAGATGCACAGATTTCTTTCCCAGTTCTCTATTCTGGTCTATCAGTCTCTGTCTGTTTTTACACCAGTACCATGTAGTTTGGGTTACTACAGCTCTGGAGTATAATTTTAAGTCAAGTAATGTGAATTCTCCAGTTTTATTCTTTTTGCTCAGGATGGCTGTTTGCTATTCTGGGTCTTTTGTGGTTCCATATAGATTTTAGAATTATTGTTCCTATTTCTGTGAAGAATGTTGTTGGTATTTTGATGGGAATTGCATAGAATTTGTACATTGCTTTTGGTAGTATGGATACTTTAACAAAATTAATTTTTCTAATTCATGACCATGAGATACGTTTTCAGTTTTTTGGTGTCCTCTTCAACTTTTTCATCACAGTTTTATAGTTTTATAGTTTTCATCATAGAGATCTTTCACTTCTTTGGTTAAGTTTATTCTAGGCATTTTATTTTCTTTGTAGATGTTGTAAATGGGATTACCTGATTTCTTTTTTAGATTATTCACTGTTAGCATGTAGAAATACTACTGATTTTTGTATGTTAATTTTGTTACCTATGACTTCACTAAATTTGTTTATCAGTTCTAAAAGTTTTGGGGTGGAGTCTTTAGGTTTGTCTAGATACAAGATGATATCATCTTTAAACAACGGTAATTTGACTTGTTTCTTTCCAATTTGAATGCTCTTTATTTCTTTCTCTTATCTGATTGCTCTAGCTAGAGCTTCCAGTACTATGCTGAATAACAGTGGAGAAATGAGCATCCTCATCTTGTTCCAATCTTAGAGGAAAGGCTTTCAGTTTTCCCCATTCAGTATGATACTAGCTGTGGGTCTATGATGTATAGCTTTTATCATGTTAAGGTAAGTTCCTCCTATTCTCTGTTTTTTGAGAGTTTTTGTGATGAAGGAATGTCAAATTTAATCAAATTTTTAAGCATTAATTGACATGATCACATGCTTTTTGTCTTTCACTCTGTTGATATAATGTATCACATTGATTTATTTGCATATGTTGAAGCATCCTTGCATTCTGGGATGAGTCCCACTTGATCATGATGAATAATCTTTATAATCTATTTTTTAATTTGGCTTGCTAGTATTTTGTTGAGGATTTTTGCACCAATGTTCATTGGAAGTGTTGGTCTTCAGTTTTCTTTTTTTACCTTGTTTTTCTGGTTTTGATCAGGGTGATCCAGGCCTCAAAGAATGAGTTTGAGAGCCTCCTTTCTGCCTCGATTTTTTTTGAATAGTTTAAAATTGGATTAATTCTTTGAATGCTTAGTAGAGTTCAGAAGTTTAGGCACTGGATCCTAGGGGACTTTGATGGGGGACTTTTTAATTATTGCTTTTATCTCATTACTTGTTACTGATTTATTCAGGTTTTGGATTTCTTCCTGGTTCTATCTTGGTGGGTTTTATGTGTCTAGGAATTTATCCATTTTTTCTATGTTTTCCAATTTATTTGCAGATAATTGCTCATAGTAATCTCTAATGATCCTTTGGATTGTTGCAATATCAGTTTTAATGTGTCCTTTTTCATCTATGATTTTATTCACTTGGGTCTTATCTCTTTCTTTCTTAGTTACTCTGCTAAAGATGTGTCAATTTTGTTTATCTTTAAAAAAAGACAAGTTTTTGTTTTTGCTGAACTTTCCTATATTTTGTTTCAATTTCATTTATTTGTGCTCTGTTTATTTCTTTTCTTCTACTAATTTTGGGTTTGGCTTGTTCTTGTTTTTCGAGATCTTTGAGATGCACTATTAGGTTATTTGAAGATTCTCTACTTTTTTGATGTAGGCACTTATTCCTATAAACTTTCCTCTTATTACTGTTATTGCTGTGTCTCATAGGTTTTGATATATCATATTTTCATTTTCATTTGTTTTGTGAAATTTTTAAATTTATTTTTTCATTTCTTTATGACCCACTGCTCATTCAGCAGCATATTGTTTAATTTCCATGAGTTTGTATATTTTCCAGTGTTCCACTTGTTATTGATTTCTAGTTTTATTCTATTGTGGTCAGAGAAAATACCTGATAAGATCTCAATTTTGTTTTAATGTTTGTTTTGTGGCTTAACATATGGTCTATTCTTGAGAATGATCCATGAGCTGAGGAGAAGAACGTGTGCTCTGCAGCTATTGCATGAAATATTCCATAAATATCTGTTAGGTTCGTTTGGTTTATAGTGCAGATCAAGTCCAATTTTTTATCATTGATTTTCTGTCTGGATGATCTGCCCATTGCTGATAGTGGAGTGCTGAGGTCTCTGATGATTATTGTGTAGGGGTCTATCTTTCTCTTTAGTTCTGATATTTGCTTTATATATCTGGGTACTCCAATATTGGGTGCATGTATACTTAGGATTATTATATTCTCTTGCTGAATGGATCCCTTTGTCATTGCATAAGGACTTTCTTTGCCTCTTTTTAAATTTTTTTCTTGAAATCTATTTTATCTGATAGAAACAAAAATATAGCTTTCATCTTGCTCTTTTATGGTTTCCATTTGCATAGAATATCTTTTTCCATTTCTTTGTTTTCTGTCTATTTGTGTGTTTCTTGCAGATAACAATATAGATGGTCCTTTAGTAAAGAACTCATTCATTCACTCCATGTTTTTTGATTGGAGAGTTTAGTCCATTCATATTCAATGTTATTATTAGTAGCTAAGAACTTACCACTCCCATGTTATTATTTGATTTGGGGTTGTTTTTGGTCTTATCTTTCTTTTTTTCTTTCTTCCTTCCTCCCTTCCTTCTTTTCTTCCCACCTTCCTATCTTCCTTTGTTAAAAGTTATTTTCTCTCAGTGTGTTTTAATTTAATTTTTTATTTTTTGTATGTCTGTTATAGGTTTATTGATTCAAAATTACCAGGAGGCTTGGGGGAAAAATATCTATAACCAATTATTCTAAATACACAACACATCTGTTTACAAACAAATAAGCAAAAAGAAATCTAACAGAAATTCTGCCCTTTCACTCCATCCTCCTCGATTTTTAACATTTTGTTGTTTTCATCCATATCTTTTTACATTATCTCTCTCAAAGAAATGTTGTCGTTATTTTTGATAGTTTACCTTTTAGTATTCCTACTCAAGTTATAAGTGGTTTGAGTTGTACACCTTCAGAAAATTTCTTATTGTTAATTAACATCCTTTTCTTTCTATTTTAGTATAT
This sequence comes from Galagoides demidoff, assembly GCA_963574575.1. Classification (NCBI taxonomy): domain Eukaryota; kingdom Metazoa; phylum Chordata; class Mammalia; order Primates; family Galagidae; genus Galagoides; species Galagoides demidoff. Next base: position 7,685 of record CAUYQV010112138.1, read on the forward strand.
GGGCTGCTGAAGCAAGCACTCATCTTTTTCTTTCAAATTGAGGACCTTCATTTAGCATTTCTTATGGTATAGACAGGTCCAGTGTTAATGAAATCTCTCAGCTTTTCTTTGGACAAGTGTTTATCTTCCCTTTATTTCTGAAGGATATTTTTGCAGGATTACTATTCTATAGTTAAGGGTTTTTTCCTTTAGTACTTTGAATACATCATACCACTCTCTCCTGGCCTGTAAGGTTTCCACTAAGAAGTCCACTGTCAGATGTAGTGGACTTCCTTGATGCTTTTTTAAAATTTTTTCTTGCTTCCCTTAGGATCTTTTTCTTTATCAGTGACCTTTGGAAACTTGATTATTAAATGCCTTGAGGTAGTCTTGTTTGGGTTAAATCTGCTTGGTGTTCTATGACCTTCTTGTACTTGAATATTGATATCTTTCTCTAGCTTTGGAAAGTTTTCTTTCATATTTCTTTGAATGAAATTTCTATCCCATCCTTCTCTCTATATCTCTTCTTTAAGGCCAATATCTCTCACATGAGTTCTTCTGAGTCTATTTTCCAAATCTTGCAGGCATACTTCATTCTTATTTATTCTTTTTCTTTTTTTCTCATCTGGCTATATATTTCCAAATAGCTTGTGTTTCAGTTCATTAATATTCTCTTCTTCTTGGTCAATTTTTCTGTTGAGAGTTTAATGCATTTCTCAGTTTGTCAGTTAAATTCTTAAGCTCAAAATTTTCTGCTTGTTTTATTTATCATTCCAATCTCTTGGTTGAATTTCTGATAGGTTTCTGAATTCCTTCTCTCTGTGGTCTTAAAGTTCATTGAGCTTCTTCTGGGCAGCTATTTTGAATTCTTTGTCTGAAAGGTTACCTATCTCTATCACTCAGGGATCAGTCACTGTACCTTATTTAGTTTGTTTCATGGGATCATATCTTCCTGGATGTTCTTGACGCTTTTCAATCTTTGTCAATGTCTGGGAATTGAAGAGTTAGGTATTTATTTTAATCTTCACAGTCTGCGATTGTTTGAACCCATAATTCTTGAGAAGGGCTTCCAGACATGTAAAGGAAATTGAATTTTTTGGTCTAAGCCTCCAGTCACTGCAGCTATGTCAGCACTGGGGGTGCTAGAAACCTAATAACGCTGTGGCTCTTGCAGACCCCTGGTGGTACTGCCTTGGTAAGCTTGAGTAAGGTACAAGAGAATTCCCTGGATTACCAGGCAATCTCTCTCGCTCCCTCTCAGTATCTGTGCTGGGCTGCTAGAGCTGAGGGAGGAGTGACATGGGCATCCCTTGAAGCTACCAGCATCAGGTCACATGTGAAGCCAGCCCAGTCTCACTCAAAGCCAGTGGTGACTGTTGCCTAAATGCCTCTGATGTTTATTCAAAGTTCAAGGGCCCTTTCATCAACAAGTGGCACATCCTGGCAAGACTGGGTCTTTCCCTTCAGGGCAGTGTGCTTCCTTCTGACCCAGGGTCAATCCAAAGATGCCATCTAGGAATTAAGTCTTGGACACAGGTGCCTCAGGAGTCTGCTTGGTATTTATTTTTACTCTGCCTGAGTTGGTACCCACATTGCAAAACAAAGTTCTCCAAACTTTTCCTTTTCCTTTCCTTAAGTGGAAGAAGCCTCTTGATTCTTGCTGAGATATGCTGCCTAGTTGGGGGAAGGGTGACTCAGGCACAGCTGCTGGTGTCTCACTGAGTCATGTACAACCCAAGGCCACTGGCTCCCAGCCAGCACAGCCACAGGAATTGCCAACCACTATCATCTTTGTGGCCTGACTGCCTTATAAATTTGGTCCAAGCCCCAGGCTGCTCTTTTCTGCTGATGGTGGGGCTAGTGTAAACTCAGGTTTCGGGGTAGAGAATTACACCCTGGCCAGCTGGTCTAAAGGCTCCCTCTGTGGGAACCAGAAGAATTCTGCCATTTGTTCTCCTGTGTCAGGGTGGCCCTGAGTATTAGTGCAAAGTCCCATAGTCACTTCACCTCTCCCTCCCCTGGACACAGAGATCCTCTGTCTGCTTGCGCTGTGCAGCTCTGCTGGCAAATTGGAGATGGGTAGCATGGGTGATGCCAGACTGTCTTTTCTACCCTCCTCAGTGCCTCTTTCCTTAATATAACATTAGAACCAGGAAGTATGATCACTCACCTAGATTAGGCTCTTCTCAAGGTGCTTGCTTGCCTGGATAGTTGTTGAATTAAGCATTTTGAGTGGAGAGATGATCACCAGAGGTTTGTATTTGGCCATCTAACTCAGCCCCCTTCACAGTACATGAATTTCTAGACTGAAGGAGATAGAAGTCAAAATTAATGAAAATAATTCCATATCAAGTCAAATCACTTTGAAATTTCAAAGCAATCAGGAAAAATTAAGGTTCTATGAGCTTTCTGACAGAAAATCAAAACAATAGCAACAGCAGCATCAACAGGCCACAAGAAAGGGATAGGAATGAGAATCCAGCTTTGTTTCTTGCAGCAACAACATTGGGAGGTAGCTTGCCAAGAAATAATGCTTTTAAAACTCTGAAGAAAAATAATTTCTAGTCAAAAATTCTATTCCCAGTCAAACTATCAATGGAATGGGGAAGTAAAAGAAAAACATTTTTCAGACCTGTTCTTAAGAAGGTAATAAGAGATGTGCTCCATCAAATAAGATCAATATACCAATAAAAAGAAACACATAGGACTCAGAAAACAGGAGATCCAAGGATGGAATGTGCTAAAATGAATGTTAATGGGGATGGACAGTGAGGCGGGACCCCAAAATGAGTGCTGCACACCAGGAATGAAAAGCAAATAACCCAGACTGGACTAGCTCTACCAGTGTGGCCCAGGATCATGCAGGGTCCTGTATCATCAGCCAACCTGCAGGAGAAACAACATGACGTGGTGGAAGTCAGCAGAACTGTCTGTTTAGGGGGGCTGCACAGGTGTTGGTGCATGACTGAGACCAAATGGAAACACAAAACGTAAACTCCTAATCTGAGCAGTTATACATATACCAGATGCCTTGTGCTGGCAAGAACTTTCTGATTCTTGAGGACAGCAATGAAGATGAAAACTCAGAGAGCCAGCAGGATAGGCGACTTGTTTGTGTACAAATGGAATAGCCCTAGAAGAACACCCAAGTTACCAGGTGCCATGTGGGCGGAGGGACAGGGGGACTGAGGAAAGCTGTCACAGGCAGCACATTCTTCACATATTTGTTCCTTTGGACTTTTTTTCTGGTAATGTATCATAGCATCAAAAAAGGAATAAAATAAAGCTCATTTTCTAACATAATAAGGACAAGATAAGGAGAAAGAGAGACCTTGAATCCCTAGAACAAAAGACAAAGCAGCTGCCACCTTTCTCAGGAGAAGCTGACTTAATTTGCAATAGCAACAGTGGCCAGAGGGATATGTGAAAACAGACGGATGGGCTGTAGGAAAGAATTATTTTTAAAAATAATAGAAAGCTTAAAAGTGAAATCATATAGAGCAAAATGTACCAAAAGTGGAGGCAATGAAAAAGAGGTGGTGAAAATAGAGAGAGAGAAAGGTTAAGAAGATGACAGTTCTGACATTTAAAACGTTGCTGCTCCTCGGATGTACCACAGCTGTCTGCTGCAGGACTAGGGGGGCGGGTGTGGTAGCTGCTGCCAAGCTGAGAACTGGATCGCCCCAGCCTCCCTCTGGAAGTTGAAAGCCTTTGAAAGGACTCCAGAGTCCCAAAATAGTTACATCAGACAGATGCTGCCAGTGCAATCATTGTCTAGGTGGGGAAGCAGATTCCTGGAGCTTCCCACTCTGCCATCTTTCCAGAACCCTCCTCTCTATTACTTTACTTTTGTGCATTTCTCCTCCCCTTTTCTCTTTTTTTTTTTCAAGATCACACTTTTACTCTGCAGAATTCCCTTTAGCATCCTGTTCTTGTTTCTTAGGTCTAATATCTGGTCTGTTTTATAGGGAAACATTGAGGGCAATTTTCTCATCATGCTGGTTGGTCAGCAGGTCGGGTTTCCCTTACACAAACACCTAACTAATAATCCTGTCTGGGGGCAGAAGGGTCTTCTGAGAGCTGAGTGGGAGAAGGGAGTCAGGGTCTCAGTCTGTACCATTCAGCATGCACACCGATGAAGAAGAGTTACCCCAAACCTGTCTAGGACAGAATTTTAACAATCTTCTTCTCGGAAGAATTCTGATTCCTGGTCAAATGTTTAAGCAATTAGCTGATAGATTTTAATGGAATTGAGATCTCTTCTAGGACACTGGCTCTTCACCTCTGTCAACAGGATTAATGACCTCTGATGAGACATTCTTTACCCTAGGTCAAGCTGAGAGAGCTATCTAACTTTCTCTTTTCTGCTAAAACTTTCCTACCAAGAGCTAACACTGAGATAGGCCTGTTTCAGGATTCTTTCCTAAGAGCAAGTTTGAAATAAAAGTTCAACTAAATTATGTGAGTATTTTTAAACCACACTGTCCATGAAATGGCTTAGTTAGGATGTGATTCGACTGTGTCCAGAGCTCCCATCCAGGGACTCTATTTGTTTAAAGAAAAGAAAGCCCTGCAGGGTTGGTCCAGTTAGGGAGCACACCGTCATGTAGAGATGGCCCAGGGACACCGGGCTGTATCTGCTCTCAGTCTCCTTATTTTGGCCACCATCACTTCATCCCTTCTCCTGGAAGCCCTGGTGATGCGTTTCTCCCCGGTCAGGCTGCCCACTGCTATGGTACACACCTGCCCCAGGACCGACCCTCCACCTCCCACAGCTTCCCTTCTCTGATCCTTTCCCATTTGATTGTATCCATGTTCTCCTGCCCCTTTTCCACAGGTTAGTAGAATCTGGGGAGCAGAATTCATGCTAGCTAACTCTGAAGCTTCTTCTTCTTATTTATATGTTCTATGCCCTTCTTCCCCCACCAATGTTCTAAAGCCTGATAAATTTAGGGAAATTTAGGGAAATTAGGGAAAATAGCCTCCACTTAAAAAGAAATTTTAAATCATAGTAATCTTTTCTGTTCATTATATTCTACGTTTCCTTTTTTACCTGAAGGCTATTATGTCTTCTGTTGGAAATAGCACACTGAATAAGCTCACCTGGGTTCTTCTCCCCTTCCTGAACCCATTCAAATGCCCCTGAACTCCAACTTTTAATATCCTTCCAAGGATCAGGCCCTTGGAAACCTCAGCAGAATTTTATATTTCCATGCCTGTTGTCTGTGGGTGTTGCTTGCTTTTCACCAGATCATTAACATCCATACAGTACTACTTTTTGCACTTAGAGTCTACCAAAGAGAGACCCATTGAAAACTGGGTACAAGAATCTGAGCCCAAAAAGTTTGTAGTTCTCAGACACTTAAGAATGTTTCTTGCTCTCCAAGAAAAGCAGCTTAAACGCCTCCCACTCCCAGAGAGAGGAAGAGACACGGTAGTGGGGCAGCTTATTCTGGGAGAGAATGCTGGGTCACCTACTGCAGGCCTACACGTCAGGGATGCTGAGAGGGAGAGCCAGCAGCTGCAGCCCAATGGTACACAGGTGGGTCAACGTTTCAGGTCATTTCAGATGACACAGGTCACTTCAATCACACAGTCATTATAGTCACACTGTAGTTACAGCCACTCCGGTCATTTTAGTCACACAGTAGTCACACTTGCACAGCATAGTTCAGGTCATTATAGCCATAGAAGTCATTTAGTCATGGAGGTAGCACTGGCAGCCATCAGACCTCTCTTAGGAGGAAACAGTTGCCGTGGGGTGGACTAAGAACCCGGGCCTTGCCTTTATGAGTGCCATTTCTTTTTGTGTCTCCATCACATCACACTTGGTGCGAGTGTTTCAGGCGCCTTAATGTTTTTCCAGTGTTTCATTCCATTTCTCAAATGTTTTCAGTTTGGCCAAACCCCAAATGTATTTTTGCCAAACTTCTTCCTCTTCAATCTGTCTACATTTCAAAGAAAATTTGAGCCATCTGTTTCTGTTTCATTGGCTTCACTATTCAAAATTCTCTTTGGTAGAAACTATCTAAGTGCAAGAAGTCTTTTAAACTCCTTAAGCCTTCCCCACCCTTCTCGGAAGCACTTCAAAATCAAAGTGCCCATAGAATCTAGTTCTCTTTAGAATACCTCATTCTGGCTAAATGCTTTCCCCATTCCACTGGGATCCCACACCTGTTCACCAGGGAACAGTCAATTGGCAGCTGAGCCCAGGAGGGCTGGGGCCCTTTTAGCTTGAATGAACACTGACCCTAAAACCTTCTCTCTCCATGCTTAACCTGTTCTCTGTTTCCTCAGGACATTTATTCCAGGATAGCACAGACCACATCTCTTTTCCATTTATTTTTCTGGATCTGAATAAATGCTATAAAATAAATGCCATTTATGTTATTGTACTAGAAAGGAAAACCAAAAGAATAGCATGATACCATAATTCTCACTTAAACAAAATACATGTAAGTGCACATATACAGAAGGTGCCTATATACATACACACACACACGTGTGCATCATAAAGTTTGTGTGCAATTTAAATTTCACTTTATGGCCACCCTATGTATATACATTTTAAGAAAAGAAAAAATTGTATTAAAATGGTATACTCAAATCACATTTAACTTCTGCAAGTACAAGAGACATAAGTTATAATATATAAGATAATGAATGTTATCAGTATATTTTGAATATTATAATTTTAATACAGTTTTTTCTTTTCTTAAAATGTGTATACATTTTTGGCACCCTCTGTATAATGTGAAGTAGTTTGTTTCATACTAAGTTAATCACGTTTATTGAGGATAAAAGGAACTTGGAATTGAATTGTATATATATTTTCGTATCTTGAAATCTTTTTTTGAAACACTGTATCATGAGCACTTTATTAAACCTGTTCTTCAAAAACCTGATTTCCAGTTCCATCCATGTAAACATGAAGGAGGTAAAGTCTCTATTTTTCTTTAGGGATGCATAGTATTCCATGGTGTAAAGCTAAAATTTCTTTGCTAAGCTTCTTATTGGAGGATCTGTCCAACACTGCCAAGGGAGTGTTAAAATCTCCGACTATGATGGAGCTGGGAGAGATCAAGTTGCTCATGCCTGTTAGAGTATCTCTTATAAATTGAGGTGCATTCTGGTTGGGTGCATAGATATTGATAATTGAGATCTCATCATATTGAGTATTACCCTCAACGAATATAAAATGTCCATCCTTATCCTTGCTTATTTTTGTTGGCTTAAACCCTATTGTATCTGCGAATAATATTGCAACACCTGCTTTTTTCTGCTTTCCATTAGCTTGGCATATAGATGATCATCCCTTCACCCTGAGTCTATATTTGTCTTTTAAAGTAAGATGGGATTCTTGAATACAACTAATGTCCGGTCTGTGTTTCTGTATCCAATCAGCCAATCTGTACCTCTTTAGGGGACAAGTTAAGCCATTCACATTGATTGAAATTATTGATAAGCCTTGTAGCATTTTGGGCATCAAGTTGCTTGAAAGTCCAGCAGACATTTTTAATCCTTTTGCCATTGTGGAAGTTGGAATTTGATCAAAAGTTTCTGAATGAGTTGACTTTCATGGTGGAGGATTGTACTGGTCATTATGGGGGATAGGTTTGAGAATTTCCTGGAGAGCTGGTTTAGTTATGGCAAATTTCTTCAGCATGTGAATTTTGTTAAAGTATTTAATTTCTCCATCATAGATGAAACTCAGTTTAGCTGGATATAGGAACCTGGGTTGAAAGTTGTTTTGTTTTAGGAGGTTGAAGGTCAATCACCACCCTCTTCTAGCCTGAAAGGTTTCAGCAGAGAGATCTGCAGTCATTCTAATACTCTTCCCCTTGTAGGTTATGGTTTTCTTATGTCTAACTGCTTTCAAAATTTTCTCTTTCATATTACCTTTAGTGAGTTTAATTATGATGTGCCTGGGGGATATCTTGTTTGGGTTGAGTTATGCTGGGGTTCTGAAACTGTCTGTCATTTGAATTTCAGAATCTCTTGGCATGTCTGGAAAGTTCTCTTTCATAATTTCATGAAGAAGAGCCTCTGTGTTCTGTGAAGCAATTTCATCCCTTTCAGGGATTCCTATAAGGCAAATATTAGTTTTCTTTGAATTATCTGAGAGCTCTCTTAGGGTAATATCCATTTTTGCTGTCCATTTCTTTTGATCTTTGTGCTCCTGGGCTTCTTCAAAAGCTTTGTCTTCAAAGTCAGAGATCCTTTCTTCTGCCTGTTCCACTCTGTTACAAAGGAATTCCACTGTATCTTTCAGATCCTTGAGGGCTGCAACCTCTTGTCTCAGTGTTCCAAACTCTTTGGTCATTTTATCTTTGAAATCATTGAATTCTTGAGACATCTTTTGAATAATTTCTTGAAATTCTAATTTCCTCCTTTCTTTTATTCTGTTAATCTCATTTGCTATCCAAATTCTGAACTCAATTTCTGACATCTCAGCCACTTGCTTGTGGATGGATCTTCAATTGCTCCTGCCCCATCCTTCTTTGGGGGACTTGATCTACTCTGGTTATTCTGGTTAGCAGAGTTTTTCTGCTGATTCCACCCCATGGTGAGTTTGCACCATTTGGAGACTGTCCCAAACCCTTCAGCCTGTGACTGCCACTGGCAAAGACCTAAGCAGCAGGTGCTACAGGGGAATGCTTGGGTCAAACAGTCTTCAGGGTGCCTGGGTCAGGTGCCCAGGGTGCTGTGCAGGTCAAATAGTCCTCAGAGTGCCTGGTTCGGGTGCCCAGGGGGTTGTGGTCAAGCGGCAGCAGCCTAAGGAGATGCACTTGTCAAACAGTCCTCAGCGCATGTGGCTTGGGTGACCAGGAATGGCAGCTGAGTGGCAGCAGCTACGCAGGGGACATGCGGGTCAAACAGTCCTTGGGGGGTCCATTCAGGTGCCCTGGGGGTGGTAGCCAAGCAGCAGCAGCTGCAGGGGGACATGCAGGTCAAACAGTCCTCAGGGTGCCCCACTCAGGTGTCTGGGGGGTCGCAGCAGCCAGGGGGATGCGTGCCCCCCTCAGGTTCCCTGGGGCAGCTGCCAATCAGCAGCAGCCGCACAGGTCAAGCAGTACTGGGTGCCCCTGCTCAGGTGCCCAGGGGTGGTGACTAAGTAGGTCAGTCTAGGGGTGCCCCACTTGGGAATCTGGGGGTGGTGGCCAAGCAGTGGCAGCTGTAGGGGGACACTGTCCCACTCGGATGCCTGGAGGGCAGTGGCCAAGTGGTGGCACCCGCGGGCAATGCGTGGAACAGTGCTGGGAGTGCCCCTCTCGGGTTCCCTGGGGCGGCTGCCAATCAGCGGCAGCTGTGCAGGTCAAACAGTCCTGGGCATGCCCTGCTCAGGTGCCCAAGGGTGGTAACTGAGTGGTCAAACAGTCTTAGTGGTGCCCCACTTGGGTGTCTGGGGATGGTGACCAAGTGGTGGCAGTTGCGCGGGTCAAACAGTCCTCTGCCACCTGGGTGTCTGGGGGAAGCCGTGAAGTGGCAGCTGTGCAGGGGATGTGCGGGTCAAACAGTCCTGGGACGCTCAGCTTGTGTGCCCAGGGGGCTGCAGCCAAGTGGCGGCAGCCTAAGGGGACGTGCAGTTTGAACAGTCCTCTGCGTGCCTGACTCAGGTGACTGGGGTTGGAGGCTGAGCGATAACAGCTATGCATAGGACACGTGGGTCGAACAATCCTGTGCTTGCCTGGCTTGTGTACCAGGAGCAGTGGCTAAGCAGCGGTAGCCCCATAGTTTGGATAGTCCTCTACCACTTGGGTGCCTGGGCCAGCTGTAAAGCAGAAGCTGCACGGGGGATGCGCGGGTCAAACAGTCCTGGCGCGCCCCACTCGGGTGCCCAGAGGGCTGCGCCAAGTGGCAGCAGCCTAGATGGATGTGTGGTTGGAACAGTCCTCTGCAAGCCTGCTCAGGTGACCGGGGTTGGCAGCCGAGCAGTCGCAGCTACACAGGGGACTCATGGGTCAAACAGTCCTGGGTGCACCTGGCTTAGATGCCCTGGGGCTGCTGCCAAGTGGCAGCAGCTGCGGCTCAAACAGTTCTTGGTGTGCCCCACTCGGGTGCCCAGCGTGGCAGCCAAGCAGCAACAGCTGTGCAGGTCCAACAGTCCTCCACCACTCAGGGGCCCATGGGCGGCCGCGAAGTGGCAGCTGTGCAGGGGGATGAGTGGGTCAAATAGTCCTGGGCGCTCTGCTCGGGTACCCAGGGGGCTGCAGCCAATTGGTGGCAGCCTAGGGGGACATGCAGGTCTAACAATCCTCAGCACTCCCCACTGGGGTGCCTGTGGGCGGTCCCCAAGTGGTAGCCAGGGGGAACATGCAGCTCCAGCAGTTCCCCGGCTGCAGGGCTGGGACAGGATGCTCCATCCCGAGGGTGAGGGGATGCTACTCTTGGACCTCCTCATACTGTCTGCAGGCAAGGGGTGAAGGGTGGACTGGGAATTCAAAATGGAAGCATTAGTTCAATTTTTCTGCCTAGCTAAAGGGTGTTTGGAGTCTCAACAGGGTCCCTCTAGAGGAGTAGACCCCTTTTTCTGTAGCTCTCACACTTGGGGTGAGACAATAAGTCCTCAGTTCACTGATTGCCTGTAGGAAACTCATGGGAGCATACAAAGAGAAAAAACACACCCCTCTTGGGGGCGGAGACAGATATCCTTCCTTCTGGATGTATTATGTACCTGTAGGTTGCTTTCTAGGAGACACAACTTGCCTCAGCAGAGTTGTCCTGCAGATATCAATCTTACCTCTCAGGTGGGCTCCTAGTCTTCAACTTTGTTGGGTATTTTCTGGACTTTATCCTTCCCTCTGGACGGGAGCTTCTGTCGGAAGCTGGTACCTGTTGGCCACCTTGCTCCTCCCCCATACCACAATTTATTGATCCATTCATGGATCAATGGGTTATTGGACTTCTTCCATGACCTAGCAATTATGAACTGGGCTGCAATGAACATTCTGATACAAATATCTTTATTGTAGTGTGATTTTTGGTCTTCTGGATATATACCTAATAGAGGAATTATAGGATCAAATGGCAGGTCTATTTTTAG
>CAUYQV010112142.1:0-31233 GCA_963574575.1 Galagoides demidoff
TGCCTGTGGTCCCAGCTACTTGGGAGGCGGAGGCAGGAGACTCGCTTGAGCCCAGGAGTTGGAGGTTGCTGTGAGCTGTGATGCCACAGCACTCTACCCAGGGGGACAGCTTGAGGCTCTGTCTCAAAAAAAAAAAAAAAAGAATTTCAAGTTGAAAATCATCCTCTGCCCTTTTTGTACAGTATTTCAGTGAGGGTGCAGTACCTGCAGTTCCTCTCCAAACTTTGCAATGCCACCCAAGGACAATAAGAAGAAAGATGCCAGAAAGTCACCCAGGAAAGACAAAGGCCCAGTGAACAAATCTGGGGGCAAGGTCAAAAAGGAGTAGTCCAAAGGCAAATTCCGGGAGAAGTTCAACAATCTAATCTTGTTTGACAAAGATACATATGACAAACTGTAAGGAAGTTGCCAACTATAAGTTTATAACCCCAACTGTGGTCTCTAAGAGACTGAAAATTCAAGGTTTCCAGGCCAGGGAAGCCCTTAGCGAGCTCCTCACTAAAGGACTTATCAAGCTGGTTTCAAAGAATAAAGCTCAAGTAGTTTACACCAGAAATACCAAGGGTGGAGTCACCAGCAACTGATGGTCAAGATGCATGAACAACAGGTCCAATCAACCGTAAATTTGGAAAAATAAAACTTTATTGAATAAAAAAGAAAAGAATGTCCTTAGCAATTTTTTTTCTTTTTTAACACACAGTCTCATTTTTGTTGCAGTCAGTAGAGTGCTATGGCATCATAGCTCACAGCAACCTCAAACTCTTGGGCTCAAGTGATTCTCTTGCCTCAGCCTCCCAAGTAGCTGGAACTATAGGTGTCCACCAAAAACACTTGGCTATTTTTTTTTTTTTGAGACAGAGTCTCACTGTGTTGCCCTCTATAGAGTGCCATAGTGTCACAGCTCACAGCAACCTACCTCCAACTCCTGGGCTTAGGCGATTCTCTTGCCTCAGCCTCCCATGTAGGTGGGACTACAGGTGCTTGCCACAATGCCCATCTATTTTTTGTTGCAGTTTGACCAGGGCCAGGTTCAAACCCGCCACCCTCAGTATATGGGGCCGGCGCCCTAACCACTGAGCCCCAGGTGCCACCCAGATTCTCTTGCCTCAGCTTCCCAAGTAGCTGGGACTATAGGAGCCCACCACAATGCCTGGCTATTTTTTGTTGCATTTGTCATTGTTGTTTAGCTGGCCTGGGCTGGATCAAACTCGCCAGCCTCAGTGTATGTGGCTGGCACCATAACCACACTGCTATGGGTGCTGAGCCAACACCTGGCTATTTTTAGAGACAAGGTCTTGCTCTGGCTCAGGCTGGTCTCAAACCGGTGAGCTCAGACAGTCCACCCGCCTCGGCTTCCCAGAGAGCTAGAATTATAGGCTTGAGCCACTGCGCCTGGCCTTCCTCAGCATTTTTTTTTTTGTAGAGACAGAGTCTCACTTTATCACCCTTGGTAGAGTGCTGTGGCATCACACTGCTCACAGCAACCTCCAATCACTTTAGGTGATTCTCTTGCCTCAGCATCCTGAGTAGCTGGGACTACAGGTGCCCTCCACAACGCCTGTTCCTCAGCCTTTTTTATTCATTTCTTTTTAAACTTTTTATTTATTTATTTATTTGCAGTTTTTGGCTGGGGCTGGGCTAGAACCTGCCACCTTCAGCATATGGGCCAGCGCCCCACTCCTTGAGCCACAGGTGCTGCCCCTCAGCATTTTCTGGAGTTAGGGTCTGGCTCTGCTGCCCAGGCTAGAGTGCAGTGGTAGGATCATAGCTCACTGCAGCCTCAAACTTGAGAGCTCAAGCAATCCTCCTGTCTCAGCATCCAGAGTAGCTAGGACTAGAGGCACATACCACCACACTCAGCTAGTTTCTCTTAACTCTTGTAGAGGTAGGATCTTGCTATGTTGCCCAGTCTGGTCTCAAATGCCTAGCCTCAAGGGATTCTCCTATCTTGACCTCCCAAAGTACTAGGACTATAGGTTTGAGCACTGCATCTAGACTCCTCAGCATTTTGAAGTCATTTCTCCATTGCCTTTTAGCTTCCAGCGATGCTGGTGAGAAGCCCATAGCCTTTCTGACCCTCACTTTTTTGCCTGAGACTTATTTCCCTCTCTGGAGGCATTTAGGACCTTTGATTTATACCTGGTGCTCCCAAAGACCCCACAAAGAAATGCTGTGCCTTGAGGTGGGTCTTTTTTTTTTTTTTTTTTGAGACAGAGTCTCAAGCCTGTCACCCTGGGTAGAGTGCTATGGCATCATAGCTCACAGCAATCTACAACTCAGGCTGAGCAATCGTCTTGCCTCAGTCTTTTTATTTTGAGTAGAGGCGGGGATCTCGCTTTTGCTCAGGCTAGTTTTGAACCTGTGAGCTCAGGTAATCTGCCTGTCTCAGCCTCCCAGAGTGCTAGGATTACAGGCGTGAGCCACTGCACCTGGCCAGAGGGGGTGGGTCTTTTCAAGAGTTGTGCAGGGCACAGTGGCCCCTGCATCCAGGAGACTCAGGTCCCTCTGTTCCCTCCTTCTAGAATGCCTGTGGTTGGACTTGATCATTTTTTATCACATCTTCTAATTTTTGTTTTGTTTTGTTTCTTCCTTTCCTATTTTCTATTTTGCTGTCATTTACTTCCACCCGTTTTTTATTAATTAAAAATGTTTAGGCCAGGCATGGTGGCTCACACCTGCAATCCTAGCACTCTCGGAGGCCTAGGTGGGTGGATTGCTTGAGCTCAGTTCAAGACCAGCCTGAGCATGAGGAGCAAGACCCCGTCTCTAAAAATAGCTGGGTGTTGTGGTGGGCGCTTGTAGTCTCAGCTACTTGGGAGTCTGAGGCAAGAGGATCTCTTGAGTCCAAGAGTTTGAAGTTGCAGTGAGATATGATGCTACATCACTTTACAGAGGGTGACAAAGTGAGACTATCTAAAAACAGAGATGGATTTTTAGAGGTGGATTCTTCCTGTGTTATCTAGGCTGGTCTCAACTTCCTGACCTCAAGTGATCCTCCGGCCTTGACCTCCTAAAGTGCTGGAATTATAGGCACGAGATACTTCTACTCTTAGGAAATCTCCCTATCTTTTCCTCCTACACTTATTTTCAGTATTATTTTTTAAAATTCCACAAATTTTTTGCCCATTAAAACAAATACCTTTGTTCTGGTTTAATTTTTCTCTGTTTCAGTTTGTCTTTTCTATTGGAGATTTTCCTCTGATGTCTGATGATCTTTGGCTGCTACTCACATTAGATTAGAGCACAAACAGACCAACTGGAATCTCTGCATGTGCAACAATTCATTGTAGGACTTTTAGGCATCAGGATAGCTTTTGGGTGTATTGGTCAGCTTTGCTAAGTTATGGTGTAGTAGCAAGCATGCCCCCATCTCACAACACCAAAGGTCTATTTCTCACTTGTGTTATATGCTGCCTGTAGGGTCTTGGTAGGCTCCAAGTGCCCTTTTCATCTTGGGACCTTGGCTACAGGAGCAGCTTCCATGTGCAGCATGCTTTTCCTGTAGCAGAGGGAAAGGAGCAACCAATGATAGGACCACAAGATGACTCTGCTAGTTTTCATTTGCAGTGTACAACATGTCATTTCCACTCACTTTTCACTGGTCTAAGCAAATCACACAACCTTCACAGTGAGAGGCAATGAGTGACTGGGGCTCTTTCAGTAGTGGGATTACTGGGTTTCCATAGAAAGCTCCTTTAGTCTCCTGTCTGAGGTATATATACTTGGCTCCTGGTATTCTGGGAGCAGGGCAGGAAAGGGCAGGGAAGAGCTGTTTAGCATGTGGCCACTCATGCAACCTTTTGCAGCCCACACTGACCCCTGCCTGATGCCCTGATTCTGGAATCTCTCCAGAGATTGTGCATCCTGTCTCCTGCAGGGGTGGGAAGGGAGACAGGGAAATGGATGGATCTGCTCAGCTGAGCAGCTCTAGGAGGATTTGGGGGGTGTATTTGTTTTCTGTGCTATATAACAAAGATTTAGCAGTTTAAAACAACAAGCATTAATTTCACCCTATTCTGTGGGTTAGAAGTCTAGCTGAGTTGGGTCCTCTGCTCAGGGTCTCACAAGTCTGTAATCAAGATGTTGCAGCACATTCTCACCTAGAGGTTCAACTGGTGAAAAATCTGCTTCTGAGCTCATTTTGGTGTTGGCAGGATTAATTTCCTTATGGCTGTGTGATGGGGCCCTGACTTCTTGTTGGCTGTCAGCTGGAATCCACCATATCGGTTTCTTCAACATGCTGCTTACTTCATCCAGTCCTCAAGAAGTCCTTGCTACAGACTGCTTAACAGAGTCCAGCATAACATTGCATCACCATTGTCATATCCTGTTAGTTATGCACCACCTACTCTCAGGGCAGATGAGAGTGTGAACCGCAGAAGGTGGGAAATCCCTGGGCTCACCTTGGTTATAACCACTCCCTAAGCAGATGGTCCTCTGAGCTAATCTCTGCCTCCCCCAGGACCTGGGGCCCAGGCCTAGCCCCACACTTCTGGGTGAACAAGACAATTAAGTTCTCAAACTCATCCTAGAAAAAGTGCTACATACCTCATCGTTGAATATCACAATAGTCACCTTCAAAGTACTCCCCTTGAGAGGCTATGTACCAATGCCAGCACCTAGTTCACCTAGCAATTTTGGAACTCTTTCTGGAATGACCAACAGAGCTTAATTGTCACACAAGGGCGGACAATTAGGCTCTGCACCTGTGGCTCAAGTGGCTAAGGCACCAGCCACATAAACCTAAGGTGGAGGGTTCAAATCCAGTCCGGGCCTGCCAAAACAACAATGACGGCTGCAACCAAAAAATGGATGGGCATTGTGGCAGCGCCTGTGGTGCCTGCTACTTGGGAGGCTGAGGCAGGAGACTTGCTTGAACCCAGGAGTTGGAGGTTGCTGTGAGCTGTGATGCCATAGTACTCTACCCAGGGGGATAGCTTGAGGCTCTGTCTCAAAAAAAAAAAAAAAAGGGCTTGGTGCCTGTGGCTCAAGTGGCTAAGGCGCCAGCCACATACACCTAAGGTGGCGGGTTCAAATCCAGCCCAGGCCACCAAACTACAATGACGGCTGCAACCAAAAAATAGCCGGGCCTTGTGGTGGGCACCTGTGGTCCCAGCTACTTGGGAGGCTGAGGCAGGAGACTTGCTTGAGCCTAGGAGTTGGAGGTTGCTGTGAGCTGTGATGCCCCGACACTCTACTCAGGGGGACAGCTTGAGGTTGTCTAAAAAAAAAGTACTTTGAGGGCCGCGCCTGTGGCTCAAAGGAGTAGGGCACAGACCCCATATGCCAGAGGTGGCGGGTTCAGACCCAGCCCTGGCCAAAAATTGCAAAAAAAAGAAAAAGTACTTTGAAGGGTTTACTAGACACTGTTGCCGGTGCCTAAGGGGAGTATTTCAAAGGGGACTGTAGTGATATTCAGCGATGAGGTATGTAGCACTTTTTCTAGGATGAGTTCTAGAACTTAATTGTCAGATTGCAAACGTGGGTGCTTTTGGCCAGCACATCAGGTGCTGCTTCTCCTTCTCTGCTGAGTCTAATCAGGTTATCTTCTTAAAATGTGCTGGAACCCTTGTGCATGGTTGTGTCCCCTCTCATATTTATGTCTTCTTTTTTTTTTTTGAAATAGAGCCTCAAGCTATTGCCCTGGGTAGAGTGCCATGTGCCATGGCATCATAGCTCACAGCAACCTCCAACTCCTGGGCTTGAGCAATTCTCTTGCCTCAGCTTCCCAAGTAGCTGGGACTACAGGAGCCCACCACAACGCCTGGCTATCTTTTGGTTGTTGTTGTCATTGTTGTTTGGCAGGCCTGGGCTGGATTCGAGCCCACCAGCTCAGGTGTATGTGGCTGGCACCTTAGCTGCTTGAGCTACAGGTCCCCAGCCATGTTTATGTCTTTTTAAAGTCTTTGCTATCATTTTGCTGAAAGCATCATGAAACTTCCAGAGGAAGCAATGGGAAGTATAAGATTTATTCTCCACAATTAACCAATCCCTACCCCATCCACCAGCTAAGCTTCCCCCACCTCTCAGACCTTCTTTCTTTCTTTCTTTCTTTTTTTTTTTTGAGACATAATCTCATTTTTACTCTGGGATAGAGTGCTCTGGCCTCAAAGCTCACAGCAACCTCAAACTCCTGGGCTCAAGAGATCCTCTTGCCTCAGGTTCCCAAGTAACTAGGACTATAGGCATGTATCACAATGCCCAACTACTTTTAGAGACAGAGTCTCACTCTTATTCAGGCTGGTCTCAAATTCCTAAGCTGAATCAATCCACTGGCCTCAGCCTCCCAGAGTGCTAGGATTACAGACTTGAGCCACTGCACCCAGCCTCCAGGCCTTAGTTTGGATGTGTCTTTCCTGCCCCTCTGGGGTCCATCTTCTTCCATCACCTGCTTCACCCACAAGACCACTCAAACACAGGGGCTCTAGCTGTTCATTGCCTGTACCTTAGCAACTGTAAGCAGAGAGACACTTATATAGACTGACAAACTCCAAATTCTTTAAGAATTGGAGTAAAAATCTGACTTAGGGGTTTCTTGGACACCAGGTACCTTTGAGCCTCTCTGGGGACAGGCCCACCCTGCCTCCTGGCATATCTCCCTGGCAATTTCTACTCATCTCCAGCTTAGGGAGCCTTTGCTGAGAAGTCTCCACTAAGTGGTACAGGCAGAACTTGGGTTCTTTGTCCTGTCCAGCCCATTATAGCCTGGCTTTTACTGTATTCTATAAAGATCTGCAAAATAGGCATCACACTTGTCTTCCTCTACCTCCCCTCAAAGCCACACCAGGGTCAAAAGGCATCTTCCTGAGTTGCATGATAAAGCAAGGATTCTTTTCTTCCTAGGGTAGCAGAGCCCTGGGAACGTACAAAAGCCAGGGGGATATACTAAAATACCAATAGGCTGCACTACACCCGGATGTGGTTCCTCTATGCTGCTGGGCTGAGAGCCAAAGGCTGCATATGGCCCACAATCTTTTCTGCTCCCACCCCCACCCCTGTTGTTTTTTCAAGGGAGCTCAGGAATCCTCTCTCTGGGCCAATTGGTTGGAGCACTTTCCTCTCTCACCTCCCACTCACTCACTAGTCCTGTCTAAACCTACTGTGTAATCTCTGGTCCTGACACCATATAGCCCTTTCCCCTAGTGCTGTACACTCACCTTGTAATTTACTGGAGATGGTCCCAGGCTTTAAGCACTCACCCTGAGGGCAGACCCTACAGTTAGGCTGTGTCTCTGGAAACTCACTGAAGCTATCTGAGAGCATACTGTAGAATGAATGAAGGAATACCGGAAACAGCCAAGGTGTGAACAGCCGGAAGCCAAAAAGCCGGAGAGTGGAGTCCAGGGTGAACCCTGAGCCCAGGGCCTCTGTGACTCCTCTTTGGCTCATACCATTCATTGCTCTTATGCACACTCTGATGAGATCCCCACCTAAGGTAGATCTGGTACTACCCTGTCCCTACTGCAGGCCCTGGAGCCCTTCTCCAAACTAGTGTGTGTGTGTGTGGCGGGGGGAGGTGGTGGTTGCTGACTGCCAGGCCCAGAACTGGGAAGATGGGGTGCCACCAACCACACCACAGACCTGCAGGGTGGATGGGGGGAGATTTGCTCTAGGAAATCATGGTGCTTTTAGCAGAGGAAAAAGACTGAGCAGAGTAACCCAGAAGGGTGGAAACAGCCCACAGTCTCCAGGAGCCCCAGCTCCAGAAAACTCTTCACCAGCTACTGAGTCCAGTCTAGGTGGGGAAACTGAGGCTGTAATGGGCCTTGCTCCAAGCACCACAGTGGTCCAGCATAGTTAGTAGGGCTGGGTGTTGAGGAAAAGAGCAGTCACTAGTGTGTCCTCCCTAGTGACCCTCAGGGCACTAAATAAAGGACTTACTTTGGGCTGGGTGATTAGTCTCTAAGTGAAGGGCAGGCTTCTGGGATAAGGGGGGCCTTTTGGAGCTGTGACTCCAGGTGGGGATGGGGCAGTGCTTGGGGGTGTGTCCCCATGTACTGGAAAGCACTGCATGAGTCTGGTCTCTGGTCCCTAGGATAAAGCACTGCCCCACCCACTTTGCCACCAGTAAAATGGGTCAACAATTCCTCTCCCCAAGAGGCCAGAGATGGGTGGGAACAAAGAGTCAACTTGCCTCAGAGGGGGCAGGGCCTGGCCTAGGGGCAATTTGCAGGGCGAGGCCAGGTTTGAAAAGCAATTGGATTAATCCTCCTGTTCTGAGCTCTAGACTGGGTTCAAAGTCCCTACTTGATCTCCCACGGTAGGGGGGGGGGAGTCCTTGCCGCTGGTCCCTGTGCGTCCTCACATGACACCCCTGGCTGCAAGGACAGGTAAGGCGATGGTTGCAGGCCCTTATGGAGAATAAGGCAGACCCCTTGATGGGACTGGAGCTGAAGGAGACAGCTAGGTCTGGGTTCGAACGTGGACTATCCTCGAGGCCCTTGAGCCCCTCCGTGCCTCACTGTCCCCCCTAGATACACGAACAACGCGTGCCTCCGCGTGCACACAAGGATGCCCCATGTCTGGGAGGGGTGTCAAGGTTACAGTCATCTTTTGGGTGTTTCTCTGTATTTTTTGAGCTTTTTTCACAGCAACTGAGCACTGCGGTAACTAACAACTAAACGACTCTCCCTCCCCGGCCCCGCACACCCGGACGCCAAGGATGGGAACAGCCAGGCCCTTCTTAAGGGCTGGAGGCGTCGGGAACGAGGCTGTTGAGCAGCTAGAAACACACTCAGACCCACTCTCTCCCAATCCCGACCCCCTGCGGGCTGTGTGCCCAGTCCTGCCTGCGCCGGAGGAGTGACTGCCGCGGGGAGGGAGCCCTGGGCTCTTGGATTTCATCCTGCCCCGGTTCCCCGCAGCTCCGCGCAGATGTTCTCCCACGAGGCATTTCAGGGGCCCGGGGCTGGCTGCCCTAGGCGCCGTCACCACCTGGCAGGGCTTAGCGAACACCTGGTCCGGACTCAGCACAGCGAGCTAGGTGGACGGGGTGGGCCGGGAGGCGCCGAGGTTCAGGACTCCCTGTGTTCCAGGCCTCCACTAGTCCGCACCTTTTTTCTTCCTCCAAGTTCCTTGGCGAGGAGAAACGATTCACTCCTGTTAAACATCCAGGGAAACTGAAGCTCAGAGAGGTCAGGTCACTCTCTCAAGTTCAGTGATTGGCTTTGAGCAGAGCCTTGAAGGATGGGAACGATCTGGACATTTGGAGAAGGGAGAGCAGCAGGTTAGGCAGACTAGATGGGGATCCCAGGGGCTGGAAATGGGGGTGAGGCCTGCAGTGAGCAGGGCTGAGCCAGCTGGGGTGGAGTCAGTAGAGGCTTAGCTCTGGGAGCTGGCTGGGCAAGTGTAGTCAGGGGGAGCAGGAAGGAGGCTGTCACTGTCTCCTGGGGAGATTCTGAGGCTGGTCAGGAGGGGAGGAGAGGGCCCCTGGATTAGAAGAACAGGACGTGGCCAAGGTCTATGGCCTGGTGAATGCTGGACATCAGTTCTGGGAAAAAACCAAATATCTGCATTTGTTGTGGGGTAGGCTGCGTTTTTGTGGCTCTATCTGCACAAATCCCTTGTCTGCACTCTCAGGTCTGGAAATAGTTAGGAGACCTGGTGGGCTCCCTGGAAGAGAAGGCACCCAGCAGTGTGACAGCCTGGCCTGAGGTCCTGGTTGCTCCATGAAGAGTGGTGGTTCCCAGGGGCAGCAGGGGACTGGAGCTGAGGACAGCCATCAGGGTGCTAGGCAAATGACTGGCTGGGAATGGGGGCACAGCCTATAGGTGGGACACTCACGACTGCCTGC
This sequence comes from Galagoides demidoff, assembly GCA_963574575.1. NCBI lineage: Eukaryota > Metazoa > Chordata > Mammalia > Primates > Galagidae > Galagoides > Galagoides demidoff. The sequence continues at coordinate 9,794 of CAUYQV010112142.1, forward strand.
CCCAGGGAAAGTGACTGGGAGGCCACATCAGGGTGTCAGCCTAACTGGAGCTTAGGGCAACACTGGCCTCAAATGCACACCACACAGAAACCTCGACCCCACAGTCCTGATTCCATACTACCTTGAACAAGTGCCCTGCTTTCTGTACCATAACTCAGCCTGGCTGCTCTTCAGAGATGTCCACACCACTACAGACTCCTGTGTCACCACCCTGTTCCCCAACTGCATCTGCTTCCATCCTCCCTGGCCTTTCTTTTGACAGAGAGCCCTTGGGCTCTGGCCTCAGTCTTCTGTCTGGCCTACACCACCCTCCTGGAGTGAGCTCCCCTCCCTGGGACTCATCCCCACCCTGTGCCCACAAAGCCAGTTCTGATGATGCCTCTTCCCGCACTTCAGATGGGCTCCCATGGGAGAACACACTGCTAGGCCTTGCAGGCTCCTGGCATATTCCCAGCCCAGCTTCCTCCATGGATTCAAATCCCTGTGGCTTGGGGTCCCAGCCTGCTCCAGCTCTTATCAGCTATGGGATTTGAAAACAAGATACTTTCCCTCTCTTTGTTATCGCATAAAATGAGAACTTTGCTGTGGCCAAGGGGTCAACATAAAGTTCTTAGAATGCTGCTAGCACAGAGTAAATATTCAGTTTTGATTATTTGATTCTATGGAGAAGGCCTCTTACCTAACTAGATCAGGACTCCTCACAGGTGGGTATGGTAGACAGCCTCCAAGAAGGCCCTGGTGATCCCTGGCTCCTTGCATCCACTCCCTATGCATCCCTGGATTGTGGGTGGGACTTGATGACTGATGAATAGGACCTAATATGTGAGATGGGATGTCACTTCTGAGATTCACTTGTAATAAGACCAATTTCTGTCATGGGAGCTTGCTCACCAACCCTTGCTCTCTCAGTGGTGGAAAGGGGGATGTCAGCTGTCATGCCCTAAGTAGCCCAGAACCTGAGGCTGCCAGCAGCCAGGCGGCTGAGTGAAAAGCAGGTCCTCCCCAAGCTAAGCCTTGAGGCCCTGGGGCAGAGCCAGCAGCTAAGGCCACTTCTGAGTTATTGACCTGACCAAGCTATGAGATAATGTTTCATTTTCAGTTGCTAAGTTATGGAGTAAATGATTATGCAGCAATAGATACCTAACACAGAAGTTGATTGAAAAAGTCATTTAAAGTGCAAAAATAGTAAATGAAAGACTCAGCCACATTTGAAACATTTTGCTTTAGTAAAGGTACTAATTAGCCAACCTCTAGATGTGTGGAGAGGACAAACTGTGACTGCAGAAACACTTTCCTCTTTATACAGTTGGCATAGCAGGCACAGGGAACTAGGGCCAGCTGGATGGAGGCCCTGAAGCTGGTCCACAGTCACCCTCCTGGGGAGGGAACATTGGTGACAGGTACCCTGCAGCTGGGAGTGCCTCCCAGGAAAGGATCAGAGCAAGGGGAAGATGGGGTCTTCCCAAATCTCATCCACAGCCATAGCCTGCACCCTCCTTACATTCCTTTGGTTTGCCCAGGGGTGCTGAATGCTGTCCATGCATCTGTGCATTGGATCCCTGCATTGAGGTAGGTGCTTTACAGGGGAGGAAGCTATCCCTCAGAGAGGTAGGGGTGGATGTGGGGTCTGTCTGAAGAGCTGTCTCCTGGATCCTCACCACTGCACAGCACAGCTGACACAGCCTCCAGTCCCTGAGGCCTGGTTCAGACATACCCCTCCATTTTAGGGGATCCCTTACTCTACCCTTAAGATGCTCAAATGTTAGAATTTCAAACAAGGTGATGGTGTCATGGGGATGTTTGGGGCAGGAAGTCAGCTCTGGATATTCCAGTACTTAAGGGTGTATTTCCCTGTGATGTGTGGGTGTGTTTATGGGTGCATGACAGAGAGCCTTCTCACCCTAAGGATCATCCCCAGTCCACACCCCACCATGTACACTCAAATATGCCCCAACATGAAGCATGTAATTGTCCCACAATGTACTCATCCCAGATGCAGCTGTACCCACAGTGTGGTGACGTGTATACACAACCAGTGGGCAGATCCATAGCAGGTGGTATGACATACTCCCACCTTCTCATTTTGGGCCTCCTTCATTCCAAATTCAGACATACTGAGCACCCCTGGGAATTGAGAACAAAGCAGCAGGGGCAATGCTTCCTCAGCCCAGCAGGAACCTCCTGTGTGGCTTAAGAGTGTGTGCTGGCTCTGCACCTGTGGCTCAATCGGCTAAGGCGCCAGCCACATACACCTATGGTGGCAGGTTCGAATCCCCAACCCGGGCCCGCCAAACAACAATGATGGCTGCAACCAAAAAAAAATGACCGGGCGTTGTGGCGGACGCCTGTGGTCCCAGCTGCTTGAGCCCAGGAGTTGGAGGTTGCTATGAGCTGTGATGCCATGGCACTCTACCCAGGGGGATAGCTTGAGGCTCCATCTCAAAAAAAAAAAAAAATAGTGTGTGCTGTAGGGGTCCTGATAGGGCAGCCTTGACAAACACCCACAGAGACCCAGGCCTCCTCCCAGCCTGTCTAGTGTGGATAGGGAGCCTGAGGAGTGGGGGAGGGGCCACCAAGAGGGAGTGCCAGAGGTGCCCTGGTCTCTCTCCCAGCCCGGCCTATGGGACACCTGCCAGTTCCTCCCCTCCCCCATAGCTCCAGGCTTGGCAGCCTTCCCTTCTTCCCCTTCACTACACTTGGTTGCAAGAAGGTGGGAAAGACCCCACTGAAGCAGTGCCTCCAAAGTATGTCTGGAAACTCCGAGGCCGGGGTGTCCTGATCCCTCTGAGCCTCAGTTTCTCCCAGGGAGACAGATCAACCAAGAAGAGTCTTAAGAGATGGGGTGGGCCTAGGCCTGTCATGTCCCCTGCCCAGCCTGCAGGCTGTGGGTATTCTTGGCAGGAGTCAACTAGTCCCCAGGCTCCAGCAAAAGCCTAGGCAGGATAGGTGGGAGGAACCAGCACTGGGGAAGTGGTGCCATATGGCTCCCTGGGGCCACTCTGCTGAGCCCACCCAGCCACCTGCCCTTGCAAGGCCTGCTGCAGAGCAGTGGTCTTCAAACTATGCTCCCTGCCCATGGGGGAGGGGAGGATTGTCTTGGGTGAACTTCGCCCCACACCCTCACTCCAAAGTGCTCTAGGGCACATCCCTGACGTTCAAGGGCAGGGACCTCAGTCTCCACTTCTATAAAACAGGGGCTTCTCAGCCCACCTGCCAGCCACCTGGGAAGGCGGGGGCATTGGGCAGATGAGTCCACTCAACTTGAAGACTGCTCACTTCCCCCATTCCTTTTACTTCCTCGCTGGGGTGCAGGAGGGGCTATGGACCCAGATCTAGAACTCAGGATGTTAAAACCGAGATTTTACCCTCGGCGCCTTCAGCCACATATACTGGAGCTGGCGGGTTCAAATCCAGCCTGGGCCTGCCAAACAGTAATGACAACTACAACCAAAAAATAGCCGGGTGTTGTGGTGGGTGTCTGTAGTCCCAGCTACTTGGGAGGCTGAGGCAAGAGAATTGCTTAAGCCCAGGAGTTTGAGGTTGCTGTGAGCTGTGACTCCACAGTACTCTAATGAGGGCAGCATAGTGAGACTCTGTCTCAAAAAACAAAACAAAACAAAACAAAATCCCAATAACACCCCCCACCCCTATTTCAAGAATAGGGAAAGCTGGACCAAGAGCATTCCTGAAGAGCTTGGACTAGTTCTGGGACCCAGGGAGGTCTTTCCCTTCTTTCCCATGGCTGAGACACTTGTCATCCACTTTCCTGGGAGCCCCAGAAGTAAGGCTGGGAGAAGCAGAGCACCTTCCCTGGGGCTGCTAGGGGCCTTCCCTAGAAACTTCCAACCCTGGGCCATGCCAAGAAGAGAGTCCTGTCACTTGTGGAGGCTGAACCTCACCCAGGGGACTGATTTCAATGCCCTGAGAGGTCCCCAGGAGAGAAGTACATTCCATCTATGGATAAGGATATCAGAGCTCCACAGAGCTTGCCCCTCACCTGGACTTCTTAGAACAGAAAGGACAGTCTCCTCCAGAGGCCCAGATGGTCTTGGCCCAGTGTCTACTCAAGGTGGGGGCCTGGTGACAGTTTCTGGTTTGCTCTCTGCTCCCCCTTCCCAGTGGCTGCAGAGGGCTGATGGGAAAATACTCCTGCCCATGGAGCTATGTGAGGAGCTGGACCCCAGGAGCTCCACAGCTTTGATGGGGTGCTGGCCTGAGCCCAGCCTCAGACCCCAGTGTCTAGGACACAAGGGGCAGGGCCAGGCCCCCAGACCAAAGTGGGGGCTATACCCAGAGTGTCATGGCAGGGTCCTTTGGAGGGCCAGGGAGGAGCTAGGACCCTAATTGGATGCTATATCCTGTAGAGCCTCAGTGGGCCCCAAATAGCAGCTGGTACCAGGCCTGGAGGGAGATCTGAGCTCCTGGGGTGGGCTGGGTAGTCTAGCTATACAGGACTCTGGAGGCCAGGGACAGCCCTGGCATTTCACATGACCTTGTGCCCATGCCCAGGCCTCTGTATTCTGTTTGTGGAATGGAAGTGGCCCTACCTCAAGGGGCTGTGGTGAGGACTCCATTACACTGGTGATTGCCCCAGACTCAGCTGCCCTTTCCCCTTTCCAGGGTCCTGGGGACGTGGTAGGGCGGGAGGTAGGGGGCACGGGAGCTGGGCATGGTATTCATTTCCCCACCCCTTTTCCTATACCAATGGGGCAAGCTCTCCTGGGGTAGGAACCTAGAGTATGTCCTGCTGAGGGATCCCACCTGCTCTCCATTAGTTGCCAGCCTTGGGAAAGTGGTGAGGCCAAGACCTTCTGCTGGAAATGTCTGGGGTGGGAGTGAAGGCTGGACATTTAAACACCTAGAACTAAGGTGGTGTCTGTGGCTCAGTGGGTAGGGTGCTGGCCCCATATACTGAGGGTGGCAGGTTCGAACCCGGCCTCGGCCAAACTGCAACAAAAAAATAGCTGGGTGTTGTGGTGGGTGCCTGTAGTCCCAGCTACTTGGGAGGCTGAGGCAAGAGAATCACCTAAGCCCAGGAGTTGGAGGTTGCTATGAGCTGTGACGCCACAGCACTCTACTGAGGCTGATAAAGTAAGACTCTGTCTCTACAAAAAAAAAACCCAAAAAACAAAACACCTGGAACTATCTGCATAAACCAAGTGCCTCTCAGGGGGTTCAGCTCTCAATAGCAACTGAGGTTGAAGGTAGTAGGGAACCCCAGAAACTCTCTGCCCAGGCAGAAGCCCTCAGAGTGCCTACGTGGGAATTGCCCTAGAACTAGTTTCAAATGGAGAGTCCAGCTGGGGTGGAGATGGCAGGGAGGCTGACACCTTTGAAATAGCCCCTTACCTCTGTGTTCTTCGTGTCTGCCTTACCAGGAGAAGCAGATGGGCCTATGGCTGATCTGCAAGGCTGGTGAGTGGTTGGCACCCTCAGCTTTTGTCAGGCCGGGGGACGGGGGTGGTGGTGGACACACAACAATTTTCATTTCTTATTATTGTCACGGATCATACTTAATGGTAGTCACATTCAAAGAGCTTTTACTGAGTGAAATATTCTGAAGGCTGTTAGGGAGGACCTCACTATCAATGCCTGATAGTGTAGATGAAGAAAATACGGCACAGAGAGATTATATAAATTGTCTGGCATCACACAGCTGGTATACGTAGAAGCTGGGATTTGAACCCAAACATCTGGCCCAGGCCCCATGCTCTTAACCACGTAAGTCACATATCTTTTTATATCAAAAAGCTTAAACCCCTGTCTCACAACAGGGAGAGTGCCCTTACTTCCCTAGGTCTCTTACCCCATTATACAATAAGTTCAGTCACCCTTGGGGGCTTCCTCAGGCCTGGAGAAAGAATAGGACACAGCTAGAGGACCTTTTCATGTTGGAAGGCTGCATTAATTTAGCTATAATCAGATAAGGCTGCATTCAAGAAACTCCAATTAGCTATACTTAACAAATGTACATTATTTTCTAAAAATCTAACTACTATGTACCTAATAATTTCAAAAAATGAAAACTTTATTTTAAAGTCAACTGACCTTTTAATGACTAGATTGTCCCTGCTTTTGTTGGGAAGTACTTGAATATTTGGTTGCAGCCTGGAGGTCTGCAGTTTCAGTTGATCCGCTAGATGGCATTAGTCATTTGTGACCTTAAGAGTGTCTTGCTCTGTGTTAGGTAGGAGAATGTAGATACATAGCAATAAGTGGTTGAAAAGCAATATAGCATTTTTCTGACCTGTTCTCAAAGGCATAGATATTCTACTGCATTTTTCCATATTCCAATTGGATCTTAGATTTTATTTTAGTTTATTTTTTTTGAGACAATCTCACTTGGTCACCCTTGGTAGAGTGCTGTGGTGTCTTACCTCACAGCAACCTCAAACTCTTGGGTTCAAGTGATCCTCCTGTCTCAGCTTCCCAAGTAGCTGGGACTACAGGTGCCCACCACAATGCCTGGCTTTTTTTTTTTTTTTTAGAGACGGTGTCTGGCTCTGGCTCAGGTTGGTCTTGAACCTGTAAACTCAGACAATCCACCTGCCTCGGCCTCCCAAGTGTTGGGATTACAGGCATAAGCCATTGCGCTCTGCCAAAAAATGATTTTTAAACGTCATTACTGAGAGTTCAATCAATTCCATGGGTAGTTCTTTAGATGCCTTGGTGATATCAACAAGGTGAAGCTGACATGCTAATTTGAGTGTGATGTCATGTAAAACTTTCATTGTTTTCTCCAATTAACAGGTCTATAACACCTGCATACTTTTCAGATGATTCACATATATCACCTTGGTCATCAATGAATGACCTTTGCTAACTGGAGAAAATGTTCATCTGAAATTTCCTTTTTTTTTTTTGAGACAGAATTTCACATTGTCTCCCTTGGTAGAGTGCTGTGGCTTCACAGCTTATAGCAACCTCAAACTCTTGGGCTCAAGTGATTCTCTTGCCTCAGCCTCCCAAATAGCTGGGATTACAGCTGCCACAAAGTCAGCTTTTATTTAAAAAAAAAAAAACAGTGCCTTGAGGGCAGCGCCTGTGGCTCAGTAGGTAGGGCGCCGGCCCAATATACCTAGGGTGGCGGGTTAAAACCCAGCCCAGGCCAAACTGCAAGAAAAAAAATAGCCAGGCATTGTGGCGGGCACCTATAGTCCCAGCTACTCGGGAGGCTGAGGCAAGAGAATTGGCTAAGCTCGGGAGTTGGAGGTTACTGTGAACTATGATGTCATAGCACTCAACCGAGGGTGATAAAGTGAGACTCTGTCTCTAAAAAAAAAAAGGAAACAGGGACTCGGTGCCTGTAGCTCAAGCAGCTAAGGCCCCAGCCACATATACCAGAGCCAGTGGGTTTGAATCCAGCCCAGGCCTGCCAAACAACAGTGACAACTCCAACCAAAAAATAGCTGGGCGTTGTGGCAGGTGCCTATAGTCCCAGCTACTTGGGAGGCTAAGGCAAGAGAATCTCTTAAGCCCAGGAGTTGAAGGTTGCCTTGAGCTGTGATGCCACATCACCCTACCCCGGGCAACAGCTTGGGGCTCTGTCTCAAAAAAAAAAAAAAAAAAAGAAAAAGAAACAGGATCTTTCTCTTGCTCAGGATGGTCTCGAACCCGTGAATTCAGGCAATCCACCTGCCTCAGCCTCCCAGAGTACTAGGATTACAGGCATGAGCCTTTGCTCCCTGCTGTGAAATTTCCTTTTAAAGACTTTTTTTTTTTTTTGAGACAGAGCCTCAAGCTGTCACCCTGGGTAGAGTGCCATGACATCACAGCTCACAGCAACCTCCAACTCCTGGGCTCAAGCAAGTCTCCTGCCTCAGCCTCCCGAGTAGCTGGGATTACAGGCGCCCACCACAACACCTGGCTGTTTTTTGGTTGCAGCCATCATTGTTGTTTGGCGGGCCCGGGCTGGATTGGAACCCACCAGCTCAGGTGTATGTGGCTGGCGCCTTAGCCGTTTGAGCCACAGGCGCTAAGCCTAAAGACATATTTTTAAAAAAAATAATAGCTTTTGGGCCAGGCATGGTGGCTCACACCTGTAATCCTAGCACTCTGGAAGGCCAAGGTGAGTGGATTGCCTGAGCTCACAGGTTTGAGACCAGCCTGAGCAAGAGAGACCCTGTCTCTAAAAATAGCCAGGAATAGCCAGGCATTATGGCACATGCCTGTAGTCCCAGCTACTTGAGAGGCTGAGGCAAGAGAATCACTGTCTTTGCATTAGGTGACACACTTGAGAATAGTACAGCAAATGGTTGGTGAATCCACACTGAATATCTCATCTTTCCACTTCAGCATGTTATAAAACTGATAGTCCTGTGTTATTAACTATAGTTAACAATACTTCCAGCTTTAGCACAGAGATTTTGCTGATGGAAGACACAATGAAAAGAAATGAGAGCATCTTGATCTTTTAATACCTTGTGCAATAAACCCTTCAAGTTTTCCTGTCATGGAAGTTGCACCATCTATACATGTGCTCACTAAATTTACCAAATTCAGTCCAGTTTCACATTTATCCTGAAATTTATTGAAGATATCTATTCTGTTAGCAAGAGTGCCCAAAGCAGGTAACTCTTCATAGCAAAGAAAATCGTTTTCTTTCTTCTTTTTTTTTTTTTATTTGAAGCAGAGTCTCACAATGTCACCCCAGGGAGAGTGCTGTGGCTTCACAGCTTACAGCAACCTCAAACTCTTGGGTTTAATAGATTCTCTTGCCTCAGCCTCCCAAGTATCTGGGACTACAGGCACCCACCACAATGCCTGGCTTTTTTGGTTGTAGTTGTCATTGTTGTTTGGCTGGCCCGGGCTGGATTCGTATCTACCAGCTCCAGTGTATGTGGCCAGCGCCCTAGCCGCTGAGCTATAGGCACTGAGCCAAGAAAATCTTTTGTTATAACCCAAATGAAACATAAACCCTGCACCAAGTCAGTAGTGTCAATAGTGTCAGTTGATTTATCTGAAAACAACTGAAAAGAATGTATTTTTTTCTTTTTAGGTATTGCATGAAGTTCTGTTCTTTTTTCAAGACAGAGTCTCACTATGTCACCCTGGGTAGAGTGCCTTGGTGTCACAGCTCATAGCAACCTCAATCTCTTGGGCTTAAGTGATTCTCTTGCCTCAGCCTCCCAAGTAACTGGGACTATAGGCTCCTGCCACAATGCCTGGCTATTTTTTGGTTGTAGTTGTTATTGTTGTTTGGCAGGCCCAGGCCAGGCTTGAGCCTACCAGCCTCAGTGTATGTGGCTGACGCCCTACCCACTGAGCTACGTGTGCCACCCAGCACTGAATTTCTTTAATGTTAATATAGCAATATGACAAAGCAAGCAAATCATCTTTTTTTTTTTTTTTTTAATTGTATTGAGACAAAGCCTCACTGTGTCACCCTGGGTAGAGTGCTATTGTGTCATAGTTCACAGCAACCTCAAATTCTTGGGCTCAGGTGATCCTCTGGCCTCAGGCTCCCAAGTAGCTGGGACTATAGGTGCTTGCCACCGTGCCCAGCTAAAATCATCTTATCTTTAGTAGAAACAAGATAATATTGCAGTTCCCAATCCTCATGGAAAAAAGTCTGTTTTCTTCCTTCAGCATTCTCTTTGTCTTCTTTAACATAATGGACTGTTAAGCAGACAGAATTAAAAAGTACTGTCAAGCTGTGCAACTATTCACATTATTATACTTCAGACAAAAACACAATGCACATTGTCAAAAACTGATAACAGACTGGCATACTTGACCCCCATAAGCTCTTGACAACCAGCTTTGTGTGGCAGTAGTGCCAGTTAAGTGGGAGAAGTTAGAACTAGATCATTAGTGGTAGCAGGCATGAATTTAACCCTTATGACTTACTAATGTTGTAATTGTGCCGGTCAATCTGGGAAGATTATTTCTTTGAAACTAATTTTATTTTTATTTTGTGATATTTTAAACACACTCAGGCTGGGCTTGGTGGCTCACATCTGTAATCCTAGCACTTTGGGAGGCTGAGGCGGGAGGATTGCTTGAGGTCAGGAATTCCAGACAAGCCTAAGCAAACAGTAAGACCCTATCCCTACTTTAAAAAAGCCAAAAAATTAACCGGGCATTGTGGTGGGTACTTAAAGTCTCAGCTATTCAGGAAGCTGAGGCAGAAGGATCATTAGGGCCCAAGGATTTGAGGTTTCTGTGAGCTAGGATGATACCATGGCACTCTAGTGTGGGCATCAGTGTGAGACTTTGTCTCAAAAATATATTATTGTTTTTTCCTTGAGTCAGGGTCTCAGTTGGGCATATTGGGGTTAAGTGCTCTGGCGTCACAGCTCATAGCAATCTGAAACTCTTGGGCTCAAGTGATCCTCTTTTCTCAGCCTCCAGAGTAGCTGGGACCACAGGTACCTGCCACAATGACTGGCTAGTTTTTCTATTTTTAGTAGAGATGGGGTCTTGCTTTGCTCAGGGTGGTCTCAAACTCCTGGGCTCAGGTGATCCACCCACTTTGGCCTCCTGGAGTGCCAGGAACACATGTTTGAGCTGCCATACCTGGCCTAAATTTGTTCATTTTAAAAACAAAATAAAAATATTAAAGATGGGCTCAGTGCCTGTAGCTCAGTGGCTTGGGCACCAGCCACATACACTGGAGCTGGCAGGTTCAAATCCAACCCAGATCTGCCAAACAACGACAACTACAACCAAAAAATGGCCGGGTGTTGTAGCAGGCGCCTGTAGTCCCGGCTACTTGGGAGGTTGGGGCAAGAGAATTGCTTAAGCCCAAGAGCTGAAGGTTGCTGTGACCTGTGACACCACGGCACTCTACCAAGGGTGACACAATGAGACTCTGTCTCAAAAAAAAAATTAAAGATGAACAAAAATGTATTAGTAGAAATAAAAGGATTTGTTCTGTAAAATGTGGATTCAGTCAAAAGGCCATACTTAAGGACCCATCCTAGAAGGCCATTTGTGGCCTTAAGCCACAGAACTTCCACCTAAGGACATTCTCTCTGTCCCAGGGATATCCTTCTCTGCTGCCTTACTGTGGGGAAGCTCACTGAGGTAGGGACCAAGGGGATAGGGTTTCCTGGCTGTCAGAGTATTTATACGCCCTGTGGATACACTCACTCCTCCCCACAACCCCTTCCTCCATAACAACCAGGCCCCCTGTCCTTTCTTCTAGCACCCGGTCCCCCTCTTGGCTCTCAGGCCCTCAGACGGGTAAGAACAGCAAGGCTCCCTAGGAAGGGGCAGAGTGGGCGGAGGGGGTTGCTTAAATTTTAGGGACATTCCAGCTTAACTCCTAATGAAAAATTTAAGGCTGTGTTAATCAGTTTTCAGGTTGAAATCAATAATCAGGTTTTTGGTTTTTGTTTTTGTGTTTGAGACAGAGTCTCAATTTTGTCGCCCTGGGTAGAGTGCCATGGTGTCATAGCTCACCTCAACATCGTACTCTTGGGTTCAAGCAATTCTCTTGCCTCAGCCTCCCAAGTAGCTGGGACTACAGGCTCCTGCTACAACATCTGGTTATGTTTTTGTTGTAGTTGTCATTGTTTGGCAGGCCCAAGCTGGGTTCGAACCCACCAGTTCCAGTGTATGTGGCTGGTGCCCTAGCCGCTGAGCTACAGGTGCTGAGCTGGTATAAGCAACTTTTGAATAGAAGCAGCTTCTATCCTTGTTCTCTGCAGCCCCCCTCCCTGCTACTGAGTATAAAAAAGTCACGGGAGGCAGGGGCCTTTGGAGATGATCTTCCTTCACCCCCATTTCAGCACAGGCTGAACTCAGAGAGGGTAAAGGAGTTGCCCAAGGACACACAGCTTGCCAGGGTTATGGCAGAGACTGCTCGCTCTCCTCCAGTTTCCTGTTTCCCCTCCTACCTCCTTCAATGATCCAAAGGAATAGAAATGTCAACAGTCTATCTGGGCATTTGCTGACTTGAATTATAACATTTTCCAGCCTCCCTTCCACATAGGTGTCTGCATGTGACTAATTTTTGGCCTTGACAAGTGTGTTTGATTTCAGAAAGAGTCCTTAAAGGGCAAGGCACATCCTACTTCCCTTTGTCCCTCCCACTGCCTGAATGTATGTAGAATGGCAGGAGTTTCGCCAGCCCTTTTGACCACAAAGTGATCTTGGGAATGAAAACTATGCCTGGCAGAGCCACAGTATAGAAGGAACCCAGGTTCCTGACACTGTGACACCACTTGCCCTGCAAGCCCTGACCACCTCTAAACATCTTGCTTTGCTTGCTTGGAGAGAAAAATAAGCTTCCACCCTGTCTAAGCTGCTGTTATTTTGGGTTTTCTGTTATGCCTGTTTCTCCCTGAGTCTAGTGCTTTCTTGCTCTTCCAGAGTTTCTTCTCTCAGGAGGCACAACAAGGATCAGAGGTCTTGGTGCAGAGCAGATGCAACAGCTCCTGGGGGATGCAGGGCCCCAAATGATTTTTGTTATCTTAACACCTTTTTGCAGGAAATCTTGCTCAGAAGCTCAACAATAACAACAACAACATAACTTTTAAAATAGAGAAGTTCCAGTTGGAAGCAGGGGGATGGGAGTTTTACCCATTTGGCCTCCCCTTGTGGGTCCCACATTCCCTAAGCATCTGCCAGCATCTGCCTGGATTCTCGAAGCACCTTCCTGCCGCCTCCCTTACCCAGGGAGGCAGGACTCAGGTCCCTGGGTGACAGACAGGCTGATGGGAAGGCTGCAGTGACTCAGCCTGGGAGGCACCAACAGTCATTACCCAGGGGCCAGGGAGTAGGAGGGTGGCTCTGTCACTCTTGGGCATCTTAGGCTCCAAGTACTCAGGGCACAGTAGTACCTTTTCCAAGCCCTCCCCATCTCAGAAGGACAAGTATGAGAAGCAGCAAGTCCCACCTTTGTTCAGCATGCGGCCTGGCAATGCCTGGGAACCTGGAGTCAAGGTCAAGGCCAGGGGAGCACAAGGGGCGTGAACCATACCCCCCTTCCAGGCCCCATTAGTTTTCTCCATCAACTCAAAAGACTCAGCACCAGGGTTCGGCGCCTGTGGCTCAAGTGGCTAAGGCGCCAGCCACATATACCTAAGGTGGCAGGTTCGAATCCAGCCTGGGGCCTCCCAAACAACAATGACGGCTGCAACCAAAAAATAGCCAGGCATTGTAGCAGGCGCCTGTGGTCCCAGCTACTTGGGAGGCTGAGGCAGGAGACTTGCTTGAGCCCAGGAGTTGGAGGTTGCTGTGAGCTGTGATGTCATGGCGCTCTACCCAGGGTGACAGCTTGAGGCTCTGTCTCAAAAAAAAAAAAAAAAGACTCAGCACCATTTTCTACCTTTCCTTCTGTTATGCCCAGTGGGCACCCTGCATCCAGGCCTCCCTGGCTCCTCCCCACTGCTCTGTAACTCAGAGATAAGAGGATAGACCAGGGATTGGCTGATACCTACAATCCCAGCCTACATTGTAGGCTGATACCTACAATACCTACTTTAGGACCTTGAGGCGGCAAGATTACTTGAGGTGGCAAGATTACTTGAGGCCAGGAATTCAAGCCTGGGCAACATAGTGAGACCACATCTTTACAAAACAAAAAATTAGCTGGGTGTGGTGGCATACACCTGTAGTCCCAGCTTCTCAGGAGACTGAGGCAGAAGGACCCCTTGAGCCCAGGAGTTTGAGGTTGTAGTGAACTATGATGATGCCATTGTACTCTAGCCTGAGTGACAGAGTGAGACCCTGTCTCCTCATTTTATTTATTTATGAGACAGATTCTTAGTTGCCTTGGGATTGAGTGCCATGGTGTCATAGCTCATAGCAACTCTTGGGCTCAAGCAATCCTCTTGTCTCAGCCTCCCATGTAGGTGGGACTACAGGGATCTGCCACAACACCCAGCTAGTTTTTCTATTTTAGGCAGAGATTGGGGGCGGGTCTCACTTTCTTTGCTCAGGCTGGTCCCGAACTTCTGAGCTCAGGCAATCCACCCACCTGGCCTCCCAGAGTGCTAGGATTACAGGCATGAGCCACAGTGCCTGGCTGACTCTGTCTCTTTAAAAAAATAAAAGAGAGAGAGAGACAAAAATGTAGGCCAAGGGCTAGCATTCATATTGCCAACGTAGGGGGCCCAGGAGGCAGCCACAGGCTAGCTGACTGTGTTCCAGGAAACCCACCCTTTTGTTTAAACAAGTCATCTGGAAGTATGTTGCAAAAGGATCGTGCTTTCTCTCCAGGTAGAACATAGGCCTCTCTACTATTTCCACCTGCTGCTAGGGCAAAATATCCTTGGTTTATTGAGAATCTATGTGAGTGTAATGCTTTGTGCCTCTCACATAACAAAGTTTGTGTAACACCGAAGTTAGGTTTTAGGCATTTACTCAGTTACCCAGCTCCCACCCCAAATGTCTGGCACTGCTCTGACCCCTGTTGAGTTTGTTCTGAGCTCCTTGTCACCCCTAGCATGGTGCTGCTGTCGCCAAGTATACTCAGGCTCCTAGCTGAGAAGCAAAGTTTTGGGGAGAGAATGAGTTTTGCTATCAGAATGTCTAAATATCCAGTTGTGGCTCTGATGCCACCAGCTGGGGGGCTCTGGGTATGTCATTTGGCCTCTTTGAATCTCTGTTTCCTCTCTGCTTTCACTTCCTAGTGAAGCCAACCTGGATATGAGAGTTGGGGGTGGCTAGGTTGGTGTTTTCTTACCTGGCAGGGTGGGCCCTCAACAACTAAAAAATATCCATCAGAGGGCTTCACTCTGGATAGGGAGCCAGTGTCCCTCAGCAGCTGGCTTGGGCAGGCTTTGGAAGCTGGGGACACAGAACTACTGAGGCCAGCATGAGTAGTGCCATCCTCTGCCCAACATTGCTGGGAAAAGGAGGTCTTGGGAGGGTTTGCCACCCCACCAGGGCCTTCTGTCTAGGGGTACCAAGAGGAGCAGATCCAGATGACCCATGCAACATTTAAGTACCGCCTGTTGCCCTGATTTCCATCAGTCCCTGGGCTTTGGGACTGATCCAGCAGTAGAGCCTGCCTGGCTACCTGGATCCCATGGGAGTGTTCCCACTAGTGACTGTGATGTCTCCTTGTAGGTGAATAAACTGTCCCAATCTCACCTTTCAGTCTCAGGGCCTGGCTGGGTCAGGCTATCCTGACTAGGTACCTTTACTCTGGCTAGGTCTACAGTGAGCCCACCCAGGCAATAAATGCTTCTGGTCATGCAGTACAGAGGCTGGGTTGGTTACTTTGTGAATTCCTGTGAAAGATGAGTTCCAGGGTGCCTAGAGGAACTTCTTTTTACAAAATGTGGTAAAATCCACATAACATAATATTTACCATTCTGACCATTCAAATGTGTGGTTTGGTATTCCCAAACTAAAGCTCCAAATTCATTAAACAATACCACTCTATTCCTCTTCCCCTCAGCCCCTGGAAACCACTATGCTACTTCCTGTATTTATTAATTTGACTATCCTAGACAACAACAAATATAAGTGGAACCATACAGTATTTGTCTTTTTGTGGCTAGCTTATTTCACTGTGCATAAAGTCCTCAAGGTTTATCCAAGTTGTATGTCAGAATTTCTTTTCTTTTCTTTCTTTCCTTTTTTTTGAGCCAAATTTTCACGGTCACCTGTTAGAGTGCAGTGGTGTGGTAATAGCTCACTGCAATCTCATACTCCTGGGCTCAAATGATCCTCCTGCCTCAGCCTCCTGAGTAGCTAGGATTTCAGGCTTGGGCCACCATGTCTGGAAATTTTTTTTAAGGGATGGGGCCTCACTATGTTGTCCAGTCTGGTCTTAATTACTGGCCTCAAGTGATGCTTCTGCCTCTGCCTCCCAGAGTGTTGATATTACAAGTGTGAGCCACTGCACTTGTCCAGAATTTCCTTCCTTTTAAAGGTTGAATGATATTCCATTGTATGTATTTACCACATTTTGTTTATCCACTCACCTGTCTATGGACACGTGGGTTGCTTCCACCTTTTGGCTATTGCATATAATGCTGCTATATGCATGGTTATACAGATGGCGGAACATTGTTTTGATGGTAGTGAATTCTGTTTAATACAACATGCTCTAATTAAATTAGAGCAAACATAAGGAGTACATCAAACATCACATCTATGAATGATTAAGGTGCTGCTGAAGTGACATTTCTGAATTAAGGGCAAACATTCAAGGTTGCTGGTGGGCAGAGTGAAAGTTGCCTGGAGCCGGAATGACTTCGATGTGATAAAGGTGAACTGGGTTAAGTGAAGGCTGAGGCCCCGGCTCTTGCCCAGTCTCTCCCTCTCCACAGTTCCTAGTCTCTGACCTCTTCCTCCTCCTTGCCACCCCAGCTTGCTCTGCTTAGTAGCCAGCGTACAGCTAGAAGATCCCACCACCACCCTCAGGGACACCAGGTCCCAGGGAGGCATCTGATTTGCTCTCTTCTCACACTGTGGTCCCTGATAGGTCAATGGCTAGCCTATGGATGGGCTGCCCTCGTCAGGTGTCCTTACCCGGCCCTATCTGTGGTGGGGAGAGCTGGGGCACCTGAGGTCTCAGCTTGGGCTTAGGTTTTAAATTGGGGTCTAGACATCGCAAGGTTAGCAATGTCAAGTGACAATCTGATGGGGGATGCGGGGACTGGGCCTGGCGGGGCCTAGGCAGGCGAGGGGATGGCTGAGGAAGGCTGACAGCCCCCACAGTCCTCCCCTGGGCGGAGATTCCCCAGCACCACCCAGCAGGCGCTCTTTCTGACGTGGGGGGCTCAGCCCTCCCGGATGCTGCTTTTCTCTCTGCGGCCGGTGGGTGCCCCTCTCATAATGAGGACTCAGCCTCTGAGCTTTTTCTAGCTTGGCCCCAAGTCCTGGGGAATCCTGTTTCCCCTCCAGGACCCTCTGCGCTGGCTATTCAGCGAGCACAAGGTCGGTGGGGACCCCAGTCCTTGTTTGAGTTTTTTCAATCTATTTCTGCCAGGCTCCTGCCCTTTGGTTCCAGGCTCAAGTCAGTGACTCTGTGCCCCACCAGCCCAGAGTCAGGAAGGAGGGGGGCTGTTCCCAGTTGTTTGCAGGGCTGATACACCCCCTCCTTGCTTTTCCTGGCAAATCTTTCCTCCCTACGGCTCCGCCACCGGGCTGGGCCCCACCCCAGTGAGAAGCGTCTCTAATTGCACTGGCTAATTGTCAGCTTCACCTGTGCAGCGGGGCGGCCTCCCCTGGGCTTGGAGCTTGTTATTGGAAGTAAGCTGATTTCCCCAGTTTGAGAAAGCTTGGGGGTTGAACTGCTTGTGATTTGGAGCACTTACCGAAAACAGGTCTCATCCCCTCACGCGAGTTTTCTCTAAACAACTCAGAAAGCACCACATCATCCAGCCTCCTCTCCACCTGGGTGGAACCCAAAGAGAACTCCAGGCTGGAAAACCAACACTGCCCCAAGGGTTTGGATGCTGAAATGGGAAGGCTCAGGTTGCCCATACCATTAGCCCAGTCTCTCAGCAGAGCCCATCTGAAGGCTTTGAACTCTATTTTTTTCTTTTAAAGAGTTTTATTATTATTATTTATAAAATTTTTTTTTCTTTGGCCGGGGCCGGGTTTGAACCTGCCACCTCCAGCATGTGGGGCCGGCACCCTACTCCTTGAGCCACAGGCACTGCCCTATTATTTTTTTTTAATAGAAACAGTCTTACTACTACGTGGTGTCACACAGCTCAAAGCAACCTCAAACTCTTGGGCTTAAGCTATTCTCTTGCCTCAGCCTCCTGAGTAGCTGGGACTACGGGCGCCAGCCACAATGCCCTGGCTACTTTTTTTTTTTTGCAGTTTGGCCATGGCCAGCTTTGAACCGTCCCCCCCCCCACCCCCCCTGCCCAGTATATGGGATATGGGGCTGGCGCCCTACACCTTGTGCTGCCCAAGGCCCGCCTATTTTTTTTTTTCCTCCAGTTTGGCGGGGGCCGGGTTTGAATCTTCCACCCTTGGTATGTGGGGCTGGCGCCCTACCCACTGAACCACAGGCGCCACCCTTGAAGAGTTTTATTGATGTGTGATTTATATGCCATAAAATTCCCCAATTGTGAAGATAGATCATGATTTTTAGTAAATTTATAAGTTGTGCACCTATCACCACAATCCAATTTTAGAAAATTTCCATTACATCCAGCCTGTTTGTAATCAATCTCTGCCCCTACCAGTAGCCCCAGGCAAGCACTGATCTGCTTTCTGTATCTATAAACTTGCCCTTTCTATATATTTCTCTTTCTTTCTTTTCTTTTTCCCTTCCCTTCCCTCCCTCCCTCCCTTCTTTTCTTCCTTCCTTCCTCTCTCTCTTTCTCTCTTTTTTGACAGAATCTCACTACGTTGCCCTGGGTAGAATGCCATGGCATCACAGCTCACAGCAACATCAAACTCTTGGGGCTCAGCGCCTGTGGCTCAATCGGCTAAGGCGCCAGCCACGTACACCTAAGGTGGCGGGTTTGAATCCCCAGTCAGGGCCCGCCAAACAACAATGATGGCTGCAACCAAAAAAAAAAAAAAAATGGCCGGGCGTTGTGGTGGGTCCCTGTGGTCCCAGGTACTTGGGAGGCGGAGACAGGAGACTTGCTTGAGCCCAGGAGTTGGAGGTTGCTGTGAGCTGTGATGCCATGGCACTCTACCCAGGGGGATAGCTTGAGGCTCCATCTCAAAAAAAAAAACAAAACAACAACAAAAAAACCCCATCAAACTCTTGGGCTTAAGTGATTTACTTGCCTCAGCCTCCCAAATAGCTAGGGATACAGGGGCCCACCACAATGCCCAGCTATTTTTTGGTTGTAGTTGTCATTGTTGTTTGGCACACCCGGCTGAATTCAAACCTGCCAGCTCTGGTGTATGTGGCTGACCCCATAGCCTCTTGAGCTACAGGCGGTGAGCCCTTTTCTGTATTATTTCATGAAAATAGAATCCTTCGTCATACTGGTGGTTTTTTAAATTTTCTTTTTCGGGCAAGGTCTTCCTCTATTGCCCAGGCTAGAGTGCAGCGGTGTCATCATAACTCACTGTAACCTCAAACTTCTGGCTTCAAAGGATCCTCCTGCCTCAGCCTCCCAAGTAGCTCGTGGAACAACAGGTGTGCACCACACCCAGTTAATTTTTTTGTCATTTTTTTTCTGGAGACAAAGTCTCACTATGTACTCAAGTTGGTCTCCAACTCCTGACTGTACACTCAATTGGCCAAAGTACTAAGATTATAGGCATAAACCACAGCACCCGGCCAGGCATGGTGGCTCACGCCTGTTGTCCCAGCCCTGTGGGAGGCTGAAGTGGGTGGATCCCCTGAGCTCAGCTGAGTTTGAGACCAGCAGAAAACCAGCATGAGCCAGAGTGAGACCCCGTCTCTACAAAAAAAAAAAGCTGGGCGTTGTGACCAGTGCCTGTAATTCCAGCTACTTGGGAGGGAAAGGGCAAGAGAATCACTAAAGGAAGAAAGAAACAAAAAAACACAGCACCTAGCCAGCATAATGTTTTTGAGGTTCATCCACTTTGTGGTATGCATCAGTAGTTTGTCCGTTTCATTGTCGAATAATTTTCCATTGTGTAGATATGCCACACTTTATTCATCTATTCACCAGTTAATGGATTATGTAGCTATGTTTCTATTTTTGAGGTATAACGAATAATGCTCCTGAATGTTCATGTATAAATCTTTGTGTAGAGAATGTTTTCATTTCTTTTGTGTAGATACCCATTTCAGGAATTGCTGAGTCATATGGTTAATTTAAGAAACTGCCAAACTACTTCCCAAAGTCCCATCATTTTACATTCCCACTGGCAATGTCTGATAGTTCCAGTTGGTTCACATCCTCCTCAACGGTTGGTTCAGTTTTTTATTTGTTTGTTTTTTGAGACAGAGTCTCATTCTGTCACTCTGAGTAGAGTGCCATGGTATCATCATAGCTCACAGCAACCTCAAACTCTTGGGCTCAAGGAATCCTTGTCTCAGCCTCTCAAGTTGCTGGGACTATAGGCACATGCCACCATGCCCAGCTAATTTTTCTATTTTTAGTAAAGGCGAGGTCTTGCTCTTGCTCAGGCTGGTCTCAAACTCCCAAGTTCAAACAGTCTTCCCACTTTGACCTCTCAGAATGCTAGGATTACAGGCATGAGCCACCACACTCAGACTGGTGTGTTCAATTTCTTTTTTTTTTAAATATTTTTTGAGACAGAGCCTCAAGCTGTCGCCCTGGGTAGAATGCCATGGCATCACAGCTCACAGCAACCTCAAACTCCTAGTCTCAAGTAATTCTCCTGCCTCTGCCTCCCAAGTAGCTGGGATAACAGGCGCCCGCCACAATGCCCGTTGATTTTTTGGTTGCAGCTGTCATTGTTTGGTGGGCTGGGTTGGATTTGAATCCACCAGCTCAGGTGTATGTGGCTGGCGCCTGAGCTGCTTGAGCCACAGGCGCTGAGCCTTCAATTTCTTTTTTCAATGTTACATATTCTGGGCTCGGCGCCTGTGGCTCAAGCGGCTAAGGCGCCAGCCACATACACCTAAAGTGGCAGGTTTGAATCCAAAATTCAGTGGCCCACCAAACAACAATGACAGCTGCAACTAAAAAATAGCCAGGTATTGTGGCGGGGGCCTGTGGTCTCAGCTACTTGGGAGGCTGAGGTAGGAGACTTGCTTGAACCCAGGAGTTGGAGGTTGCTGTGAGCTGTGATGCCACAGTACTCTACCCAGGGGGACAGCTTGAGGCTCTGTTGCCAAAAAAAAAAAAAAAAAGTTACACATTCTGATAGGTGGGTAATACTGTTTCACTGTGATTTTAACTTGCATTTCCCTAATGACTAATGTTGAAGATCTTTTCATGTGCTTATTGACTATCTGTATATCTTCTTTGGTAAAGTGTCTGCTCAAGTCTTTTGGCCCCTTTAAAAAATATTAGGTTATGTGCCTTAAGTTCTAAGAATTCTTGATACATTCTGGATATATGATTTACAAATATTTTTTCTCAGTCTGTGACTAACCATTTCATCAATAGTATCTTTATAAATGCAAATATTTTTAATTTTGAAAAGTCCAGGCTCGGCGCCTGTGGCTCAATCGACTAAGGTGCCAGCCACGTACACCTAAGGTGGCGGGTTCGAATCCCCA
Organism: Galagoides demidoff; assembly: GCA_963574575.1. NCBI lineage: Eukaryota > Metazoa > Chordata > Mammalia > Primates > Galagidae > Galagoides > Galagoides demidoff. The sequence continues at coordinate 30,840 of CAUYQV010112142.1, forward strand.
GCCTGGGCCTGCCAAACAACAATGATGGCTGCAACCAAAAAATGGCCGGGCGTTGTGGCGGGAACCTGTAGTCCCAGCTACTTGGGAGGCGGAGGCAGGAGACTCGCTTGAGCCCAGGAGTTGGAGGTTGCTGTGAGCTGTGATGCCATGGCACTCTGCCCAGGGGGATAGCTTGAGGCTCCGTCTCAAAAAAAAAAAAAAAAAGAAAAGTCCAATTTGTCATTTTTTTCTGTGCATCTAAGAACTCCTTGCCTAATCCAAGGTCCCAAAGCTCATTCTTAAAATTACCTTCTTTTTCCTCATGCTCTCCTCCCCTCAATTCCTAAGGCCTAACAATTCTGCCTCCTCAGTTTTTTTCTTCTTCCACTCAGATCTCTTTACCCCACTTTTGTCT
>CAUYQV010112145.1:0-13420 GCA_963574575.1 Galagoides demidoff
GTCCTTCATGTTCACATGGATGGAGCTGGAGAATGTTCTTCTGAGCAAAGTATCACAAGAATGGAGGAAAAAGTATCCAATGTACACACTTTTATTATGAAACTAATTTATACCTTTTATATGAAAGCTATAACCAAATAGCCTAAGAATGTGGGGAGGGGGGAGGGAGAAGGGAGGGGGGAATGGGTGGAGGGAGGAGGATTGGAGGGACCATTTTTGAGGTATTTCTTACAGGGGTACAAGTGAAACTCTCTAAGAGTAGAATCAGAACGTTTTAAAACTATAACTGAAAAAATGACATGAAGGCTGTGTTGATCAGTTTGATGGACGTATTTCCGATTGCACGCGAAAACCCCACACTGTACCCCAGAAGTGCATTAATGTACATAGTTACCATTCAATAAAATTTAAAAAAAAATAAAAAATAAAAAAAAATAAAAAAAATAAAAAGAGTTGAAACGCAAGCTATACAATGGACTAAGGGAAGGAAGACGCCTGACTCTGGCTCTCATTAGCAGGGGGCACTATAGACTGCTATTCTGAACACAAGTTTTCTAATTCTGAAAACAGTGTAAGTGGTCAGAATCCATTTTTATCCAGTAACTTGACTATGTAAGAACAATACCAGATGAGAATGGCACACATCCTTCTAACGTCCACCAGGCATCTTTTAACATTTCTCAGACCTAAAGAGTAAAATGTAACACTCCAGCCTTCCAAATCTAAAATTGGATTAATTTATTAACACCAAATTTAAATTTCTGTTATACCTGAACTTTTCCATATTCTTCAAAATACACAGAATATACTAATATTATAATTCAAAATAAAGGTTTGCTGACCTTAGGAAACTGCCAATTCATTACTGATGCTGATAAAGGGTGAACAGGCATTTTAAAGTTTCCTGTGGCTCAATCTGGAAACAGCTTCTGCTCTCTGTTCAATATACACAATTTAAGTTTTAATACAGTTACCACTAGGTGTTTTTGCTTTCAAAATGATACAGAAAATAAAACAAGATGCTATGCTTTTGTCACATTTTAATAACTTTAAAGATAGCTTACTTTAAAAGAAACTTAAAAACCTAAGGTGAACGAACATCTGATCATAAAGGCAGGTGTGTAACTGTTCATACACACGTAACAAATTCATAAGAACTCTGCATGAGGATGAAGTTCCACGTGTTCAAAAGAACTGAAATTTTACTTACCTCAAGCCTCAAAGGACTATGTTGTTTTCAGTCCTCAGTGTATTAGGGCACATATAATAAATAATCTAATGCACGTGATTCACTTAGCTGAAGTTTTTATTTCATTGAACAATGACACGGTTCTTCCTACCAGGATTTACCTGTGCCACAAGATGCACAGGTACCATGAAAATACAAATAAAAACTACCCTGGCATTCAAGAAGAACATAACTTAGATATGTTCAAATGAAAATGATGCCTCAGGGCGGGTCATTATAATCAATTTACACAGAAATGTGGACATTCCCAAATGGTTAGTCTGCAAACAAAAACTCCTTTTGGCCACTTTTCACTTAACCATAATATTCAATTAATGAGAACAGCTACTTCCACATTATTCTGTTAGTCAAGGGTTTGTGTACATGGCCGGCTACAGGTAGTGACCTGCAGACATCAGAAATAGACCAATAAGGCCAAAGCTGTGACCTGGCTCTGCAGCCTGACCTCCCCCCCGAACTGCCTTGTCCTTCTTTCTCTTCTTTCTCGTGGCCAGCGAGGACGGCCACCTCTTCCTTCTTACTGCTGTCTGCCCCCACCACACTGCCAATTACTTCTGCCTCACTCAATTCCACATCAAAGCCTTTAATGGCTCCAAAGACAGGTAAATTCCTCTCACCATGACATCTTTCTTAGCTCCAGCCCAAGCTTCAAAATCCCCTAAAACAGTTCCTGTTAGAACACACTCAGGACATCCAGTGTTTGAGTGTTCTTCTGAAATTAGGTGAAAGTTGTCTTCAGTTTTTCAAGTGGATGGCAAAGAGCCAACAGTACCATGTTTGTACACCTTAAAGTTTCCTTTAAAAGCCTTATTTTAAAAGTTGTTTAAATTTAAGGTGCCAATGCCCATAAGAAGAATCTTTTTTTAAGCCACAGCTTTTCCCTTTATCACTCCCAATTTTGAAAGAAACTCAACATCAAAAAGTCAATGGGAGTTTACATCAGGACAGTAATTTAACAGCATTCTTTCTAAGGTCCTGAGACATGACCCTTGAAATCAGAAAGAATAACTCAGTGACCAAGATTTGCTATTTTCTTTAACCTTTTGTAGGTTTAAATATCACAACTGTTTAAACATCTGTACCTGACAATCACATTTTCTAAAGTCATTTCTCTCAGCCTTATGACTAGATAAGGCATACAAATATTTTTAAAATGCTAAATGAGAATAAAAAACAAAAAGAAGTTTGAACTAAGGTAAATAGCAGAAGTGCTTACAGTAACATCAAAACTGGCGACCAGCAAATACCCTGATAATTGATTTAAAATTATATATAACGAAAGATGCCATAGCTTTTTTAAAATGAAAAAAAAAATCCTCCAATTTTTGCAGCTCATGATTATTACAACACTACTTGAAGTCCCATACAGGCAAAGTCATTTTTTTAACTTACTTTTATTATCAATAAATATTATATAGTTAAGTCATGGACCTTTGTTATTTCTACTAAATGTAAAACCATATTTTAAATTATGAAACTGAGGTTGTGCGTAGAGGAGTTTGAACTGTTATAGAAGTTCAAAGAAGTTGTTTACAGACTCACCTGCTCAGAAACAAAGGTTTTTTACATTCCAAATCAACAAATCTAACTTCGATAATTCTGGGTCAGAAGTTTAGAATAGCTCAAAAGAGAATAAAGGAACAAAGACAAGAAGGAACATGGGAAATCCAACTCCAGAGAAAAAACAAGACTAATGGATTCCACTGTCATACCTCCTCCCTACAAAGAACTTAAGAGACAATGCAGTCTTTATTGCTTCACATATTTGGCAGTTACCAGATTCTTAATAGGATCTTTAAATCTTTATGTTATAAAAATGGAAGCCAGCAACTACAGCTGGTGCAAACAAAGCTTATTTACTCCATAAATATTTCCTATCTAGCCTTTGTCACTTTTAATCAACTTTGAGTTGTGATTTATACAGAAGGAACTCCATCTACTTAAAAGCACACAGTTGAACGAACTTTGACAGTTTTATATGTACATAAAGCCACTGTCACCACCGCAATCAAGATACAGAAATTTCTATCACTCCTCAAAATCCCACATGCCCCTTCACGGTCCCTCTTCTCCTGCGCCTCTAGCTCCAGGTAACCAGCGATTTGCTTTACATCACTACAGATTACTGTGCATCTTCTTTTTGTGTAACTGGAATCAAACATTATGTACTCATTTCGGGTTTCTTTCCCCCAACTTAATCATCTTGAGATTCACTCCTGTTGTTGTGTATATGTCTGTTCCTTGTTATTACTAGATAATATTCCATTGTATGGACATGCCACAGTTTATCCATTTGACCATGATGGAGTAGTGACGTAAAGACTGCATTGTTCTCAGTTTGAGCTTATAATAAAGTTTCAATAAACATTTGCATGGATATATTTCCATACCTTACTGGAGTTTTAATTTGCATTTCCTGGTAAATAATGGTGTTGAACATATTGATATGTGCTTTTGCAGCCCTTTATATATGTTCTTTTGTGAAATGTCTGTTTAATTCATCTGGGCTTTTTTATTCCTATGGCTGAATTATAAGAGATGACAGAATTTTGGTTAAGATGGCAGTGAAACTATGTATCAGTCTGGTGAGAACCAACATCTAAAAAATTGAGTCCTCCAGTACATGAACAAGCATCTCTTCCGTTTACTAGAGTCATCCTTAATTTCTCTCAGGACCATTATGATCTTTTTAGTAAAGAGGGCTTACACAACTTTAGTATATTTATTCCTTAGTATATTGTGGGGTTTTTTTTAAATTTTTTAGTAACTATAGAGTTGGTTCTTAAAAGTCATTCTGGTTTTTGCTTCTATTATGTAAACACAATTTTTTTTTAAACATTAACCATGAATTTTGCACCTTCCTTAATTTGCTTACAAGTTCTGACATCTGCTCTGCAGAGTCCTGAGGATTCCCTACATACACAATCACGTGGTCTGCACGGAGACAGTTGTACTTCCTTCCCGTCTTTATGCTTCCTGGCTCTTGTCCTTCCCTTACTGCAAGTGAGAGTGGTGACGCTGGCTGTCCTCATCTTACTCTCTTACAAGTCAAGGGTTCAGAAGTCCACCATTAAAGATGAGGTCAACTGTGGGCTTTCTGAGATGAGCAACTAAAGGGCAGAGAGAGAGGTGCAACACTAACTTTCTCAGTCAACTTAAGGCTCCTGTAAGAAACTCAGGTGGAAAAAAAAAAAGCAAAAAATGAAAATTCCCCCAAAATTCCCTAGAACAGCAAAATTGCCCAACTCACGCAGCCTCCTCCAAGGCTACACGTTTTTCTAAAAGTCTACACCTCAGGTATCCTCCTAAGATCTCATAATCAGGGTCTAGAGATGACAAAGACCAGGGGCTATTATCAGAGAGCGCACGAAAGGACTTAAAGACTCTATCAGAGCCCCACCCATGTAACAGCGAGCTGCTCTACAGGTAACTACAAATGGACAACACAAACAGCAGTTTACAACTCGATAACTCCCCTGCCAGTGGAGAAAGTTACTTTACATGTCTGGGACAATATAAAGTTTCTGGCAAACTAGGAACAAGAATCCTATTTTTTATTGTAAAGTTCAAATGAAATAATATACGTAATCTTCTTAGGGCAATGTCTGGCACATGATGCTGCTCAATAATCATTACCCAAGTATTTGAATTTGATGCTAGAAATGTTTTCTGAGTAGCACAGGATGATACTAGAACTGTAAGCAAAGAAGTGTGAGAACATGTTACGTAGCTCACTGCCCAGTGTCAGCGCAGAGATGACAACAACCACTGCTAACTGATTTTCAACACTTTCAGAATTGACAAATGATAGAAGACTTAATTATGGTCACAGAACAGAATTCAAATATTATTAACTCTGGCAAAATAAAAGTGACTGGGAGATGAAATCAGAAAATGGAAAAGTTTTATTTCTGCACAAAGTATAATGGTTAGACTAAAGAGATAATCACCTCAGATTAATGAGACTAAAAAAACAAACATAGAAACTCATTTAGAAGTTTCAAGTGACCAAGAGCAGAAGTGGAATAACACAGGTGGGGGGAAGGTGGAAGTAAACAAATCATCATCCAGGGTAACAGGAAATCTACAGATAATGTCTAAGGCTGATAAACTGAAATATAAACATCTTAGACAGAAGTGGCCACCACAAAAAATTAAATAGCAGAAACAAGTAAAGATCATATACATCCATGAATGAGAAAGAGGGGTAAGGTGAGGTACAACACGTAAGAGTCTCTGCATGTTTTTGAAAAGTCAGGAATATGTATTACTTTGACCAAAAGCATAAACTTATGTTTATCTAGATAGTAAAGAAAGCAATGAAACTTAATTAAATCTAAATGGTTAATAACTTGGATTTGAGTCCTAAAGCAACTTTTTAAGGATTCTTCAAATAAAAAGGCAAAAATCAATCCTGAATTAAAATGTTAGATTTTGATAAAACTAAGAAATAGAGAAGATAGATATACAATAGAATATCTTGTTTGGAAACAGTGTTACGCACACTATTTTATATTTGATACTGACAGATGCCAATTTAAACAGGTTCTTCAAAACTCTAAGGGTATCCTCTAGAGCAGAGTTTTTCAACTTTTTTTATCTCATGGCACACTTGAACCTGTAGTTAAACTTCCATGACACACTTAAATTACGTTGATTAAAAAAAAAAAAAAAGTTAAAAAAAAGAATATACTTTACTTGTGCTTTGAACTTCTTTTGAAATAATTTAATTAATGATCTTTAAAAATTTTCAAGGCACACCTAAGATCCTTTCATACCAGTTAAAAATCACTGTTCTAGAAAAATGAGCTCTCAAACTGCCAAACCACTATAGCACTGATTCCGTCTTATAGAATCTGATGAAATCTATTCAATTTCTATGAAGAAAATCACTCACATAATAAAATTTTGTGTAGAACTGATGAATAAAATTAAAAGCTGGCAGCACCTGTGGCTCCAGGGCACCAGCCCCATATGCCAGAGCAGCGGGTTCAAACCCAGCCCTGGCCAAAAAAACTGCAAAACAAAGAAAAGAAAAGGAAAAGGAAAAGAAAACAAAAAAAACTGACAAACTTCTATAAAATCTCACCAAGAAAAAATGAATACACAGGAGTCCTATCATACAAAACATACCACAATGAATCCTCTCTTAAAATAAAATGTCTTGACTCTCCCTACACCCTTCCAGCTATATATAATTCTCTGCTTCTCTTTAGAGCAGAACTCCCAAAAGAACCATTTATACTCACACTGTCACCACTTCCCTTTACTCCCAATTTCACCTGAGCCCACTGAAATCGGGCCTTTCCCCCTCTATTCCATGGAAACCATTTCATGAAGCCCAATGTCCTTCAAACCACCAAAGGGCAAATTTCCAGTCTTCTTAAACACGGCATCTCAGCAACGTTCAGCAGGCTGCTCATTCCCTCCCTGAACTCTGTCTTCACTTGGCTTCCAGGACATCACAATCCTCTGCTTTCCCACCTACCTCACTGGAAGCCACTTACTAATTTTCTTTGATAAACCCTCCTCCAAACCTCTAAATCCTGGAGCACCCAGGGCTTAGTCCTCTGACTGCTGCACACACCCCCTGGACCCCCAGCTGGGACACAATCACATGGGCTGGCTGGATACTCTCATATTTATATTTCACCTCATCTCCACTTCTCCCTTCAAGTTCCTACTCATGTATCCAACTGCATGTTCAAATCACTGCCTAACAGGCAGCTTACCTTTGAAACGTCCAGAAAGCTTGGTTGCCACCGCAGCTTATTAGGATGAATAGCAAAAGATAGACAATGCTTAGATCTAGGTAATTTTTTGTTGTTGTTGTTGTTTCTGCATTCTAATTCTTAACCATAAATTCACAGTACTTTATAACCAGAAAACTATTAGAATAACTATGAACAAAAAATAGTGTCCTGGTTAAAAAAATAGCTCCCATTTATTTCTATTGTCTTGAGGCCGCCCACAGAATACCAATTACTTTTTCCCCTTTTATAACAGCTAGTACTTCCCCAGTCATCAGTAGATACTGATTTGTTATTATACGTTAAATTCATGGGAAATTCTAAAACCCAACAGTCTTCACAGTAATTATTAAAGAATAAATTAAATTTTATAGAAACTCTAAAAGATGATGATGTTAGAAAAAAAGGATCCTACTACCGGAAAAGAAGAGGAAAAGACCCATGGAGTTAGGTTTAGCCACATGGATAAAGACGAACGCACCTCTGTGAGACTGGAGTTCGCAGCTTAGCCAGGCTCCTGCCCTACTGGTCTCAAAGCCCTTTGAAAAGTATGAAGTGCTAAAGAAACACACAGAATTATGAAAGACAAAAGGAAATCAAGTTTTAATTTAGGTTACTGTAACAGTACCAGCAGCACTGGCATATATAATTAAAACTCTACTGACACTATCAACTGTATGATCTCCTAAGGTAGCTGACTGAACACTGACTGTAACACTAAAAATTCAATAAGCCTAATAAGGATTTTAACTAGGTAAAAAGAAAATACTAAAACTGCACAAGTTTGGACCAGGTGCACTGGCTCATGCCTGTAATCCTAACACTCCAGGAGGTTGAGGCAGGTGGATTGCTTGAGCTCAGGAGTTGGAGACCAGCCTAAGCAAAACAAGACCTACCTCTACTAAAAGTAGAAAAACTAGCTGGGTATTATGGCAGGTATCTGCAGGCCCAACTATCAGGAGGCTGAGAGGAGAGGATCTCTTGAGCCTAAATGACTGAGGTTGCTGTGAGCTTTGGTGCCATGGCACTGTACCCTAGGGTGACAGAGACTGTCTCAAAATAATAATAATAATAATAATAAAACTACACAAGTTTGCCCAAGACAACTGCTAATTTCACAGAACTAAGAATTTCTAATTAAAAGAGCACATTCATTTAGGATGACCCACTTCTGTTACAGATGGGAAAACTAAAGCCCTGAGAGAGCCCATAACAAAGATTAAAAAGATCTCTGCTTCCAAGTCCAAATACTGTATTTCAATTCATGTCACATGACCTAAGTCACGTGTGGGAGAGGGGTGGGTATGAGTGTGGAAGGATGGGAGAGCAAGTAGAGGGAAATGCCTCAAGGATCCCGAGTGTCATGAGAATGAACACTTCAGACAAACAGATTAACCGAGCATCTAGGAACAGCAAAATTTCCCCTAATTTTTCTCCATTTGGTAAGTTAATGTCTAATTAACACTTTTTGGATTGCATAACCAATCTCAAGTATCATTAAAAAGGAACCTGACAAAGTACATGGAAATTTCAATAAAAGTTGCTTAAACACAGAGTATTAAGTGTCCAGATCCTATGTCTCTAATAAAACATTAAAGATCCCTCATGTGCCAATTTGTTTTCAAATTTTAAAAATTATTTCCAACTGCCTAGAGGAGGTGAAAGCCTTAAAACTTGTTGAAGGCCAAAAACTCTCTGTAAGGTTAAGAGTTGACAAATAATATGCAAAGAAACTGAAAAGACAAAACAATAAAAAAAAGTACCCTTCAAATTCCCAACCACACACCAACTCATAATAAACTTGTGTCAAAAAGAGACAGGAAGAGTGAAAAGAATGTTAAGTAACAATTTTAATTAAACAAAGCAGAAGTCATAGTACAGCAGTTAGTGTCTTACAGACTTGACACTCTTTAATTCAAGCAGAGGTACTAAATTAAAATGCTTTATTTAAAATAACCCAGTCCACTAAGCCCAACTGCCAACATACAGTATCTCAATGTACATGGCTGCAACTAAAAATTAAGACCATTTTTTTAGTATTTATCTTGAGAGTCAAAATAATCTTTCCTAAAATGGAGATTTCCAAGCTACAGAATATCCACCAAAGTCATCAATACTACTTTTTATTACATAACAATCACAAGATTCAGTCAAATAATAATTTGGGGTTCATAAATAAATCTAAAACTCCATTCAAATCTTATTTGAGAAGATAAATATTACTGCATTTTATCAAAAACAACAGTTATTTTTGCCATATTACAGGTCTTTGCAAATACCATCCAAAAAACTATACCACTTCAGAAGCCTGCACTGGCCACTACACTACAGCATAGTCTATTAGTTACTCTCAATAGAAACAAGTGTTAGGGATCCTATCTTATAACATTCAAGTGTTTTTATATTCCATTATTTGTTTGCCTTTCATATAGCACCAACACCTAGGATTGAGAACGATAAAGAATGAAACATAAAAGCTCTTCGTCCGGTGGCCATAGTTAATAATGTACACAGTAGCCACCTTTATCTCGGGGATACATTCCAAAACCCTCCAGTGGATCCCTCAAACTGCAGATTGTAATGAACTCTGCACAAACTGTTTTTTCCTCTACATACATACCTATGATAAAGTTTAATTTAGAAATGAGGCACAGTAAGAGAGTAATGTACTGGAATTAAAGTAACGTGAATGCTCAAAATATCCAGTGTATATGATATTTTCAGACTCTGAACATAGATAGGTAACTAAAATTAAACTGCAGAAGGTGAAACTGTGGGTAAGAGGACCGCTACTGTATTTTACAATTGCTAAGAGAGTAGATTTAAAGGTTCTCACCACAAAAATAAATGAATAAATAAATGAGGTGACAGATATGTTTATTGGCTTGGTTTAATCTTTCTATAATGTATACATATAGCAAAACATCACATTGTATCCCATAAATATATACAATTATTATTCGTCAACTAAATAAATTTGCAAGTGCTTTGAAAGGTTCTGAAGTGCTACAAGAATACTTCATAAATTTAAGGTGGCATTATTCTTGAAGTCTTAAAAGAATAGCAAATAAGCTAATTCTAATACAACTATCCCTTCTAAAGGGAGAATAAATTTGTAGAGAGCGCGGAAATGTTCTGGTTTGTGTCCTGATTCAAGAATTCGGGTCCTGGGCCATCTAGCCACTGAGCCTACCATTCTACTGGAGCCAGGCCAGCCTCACCACTCAGCATGAGCCATAGGCATGACAGATGGGGGGTGTGCCCGGCAGAGTGAGAGAGAGAACAGACTTCTATGTACAAACAGAAACTACAAGACATAATTATATCTTCTCCTCTACCTGAAACATTAAAAGAATGACAAAGAACTTTTGAAACATTTAGAGTACTAAATATATTCCTTTTCCATATAAAATTTTTGACGTAATAGGTAATTTCAATTTTTAAATAAAGTATTTATTTGATCTGATTGTAAAAGTACTACTTGGTCATAACAGAAATTATAATAACAAAGTAGAAGGGAAAAAAAAGTCACCTAAAATTCGAAATCCATTTTCCAAATTCTAAGCACGTTTTCTTTTTTCTCTTCAGAAGTATGGGCCAGTGTGTAGCAGTGGCAGGAGTACGTGACCACCCAGCACCATCCACCCTCACTCCCTAACTGTGTTCACATATCTACTCTCCATCTGAGGCCGTGTCTTTCTGGGGAAGCAAACCCCAGGCCCACCCCAAGATGAATCACAATCCATTCTGATCAATCACAGTGCTGCCACTTCCCTTGACATTAACTGATTTAGGTATAGGTTCATCAGCGATGTTGACCCACAGAGAAGAAAGGAATAGGGTAGCATCTACTGTGAGGCTTCTGGGAAAAGCTTTTCTGACAGTGACATCCCAGAAAATTTAAAAAAAAAAAAAGTATCTCTTCCTCCAGGAAACTTAGTCATATTTTCTTGTGACATCTGCACTGGTAGCAGCAGCCACCTTGCAAACATAAGAGGAACAAGCCAAGGACAAAGCAAGGATGTTGCTTGCATTCGTCAACCTTTTCCCACTGACCAAAGTTTTAAACACACACCAAAAAAACCTTCCTGACCCAACATTCTCCTGCTAAAATCTATTACTCTCTACTTAGTCTTCTGCACAACTAAGCTTCTCAAAATTGAGTTGAAACAAAGTGTTTCCTCCACTATCCTATCTATTCACATTCCTAAGCCTTTCTGAACTTCCCAAAACTTAGGCTTCTAATAGTCGATGGCTTTTACATGTTGCTACTGCAATGATTAACACATGCTACAGTAACAGTTTAGTAGACTATAAACTTCTGTACTGTCAGTACCTAGAAAAGTTTCCGGCATATAAAGGCATAAACACTGGTTCATGAGTTAATTGTAAACTCAACACTTACCAGGTAGGAATCCCACAAACACTGAAATGAATTTAGCTGAACTACTATCTATACACAGCAGTTCAGTGAGTATTTGTGTATGTCTGCATTGAAAGATAAAAGAACAAAGTTCTTTTAAAAAAAAAACACAGTTCACAGTTATTCCTTACTCTTCAGAGATTAGAGAGCTGTTCCAAGTTATCTCACCAAAAGAAAGTAGGGTGTTTCCCCACTGGCATCTGAGAAGAAATGGCATGACAGAGACCGGGAACTAAACTCTTTCGCTACTGGTGACCACGTTGACAACCTGGTTTGCAGAAGAAAGGGTATCCTGTCCCTCCTGGGGTCTGGAACACAAGAACTGGGCTAATGACTAAAGTCAAGCCCTTAGAGGCAACACATATTTTTCAAAAATCCAAAGAAATATACCTGGAGTTTGAACAGCACTTGTGACAGTCCTTTACAACAAAGAAACAATTCAACAGGAGGTTAGCTGCAGCTACAGACTCATCCCCAGCTAACACTTCCTTCCATTTCCCTGTGGCAGGTGAAACTGAAGGCACATCAGGCAGTATGCTTTTCTACTTTGAAAGTCTTTTGCTAATGTGAAAAAAATAAATAGAAGCTAATAACTTTTTTCTTATTTCTTTTAAACAACAAATCCTATCTTGGGGAGAATCCTGAGCCATGCTGGTAACACTCCTCAGAAAAACAGAGTAGATACATATCAAGGTACTTAGGAAATTAAAGAGGCCTGAGCCATGATCATATAACCACCACACTTTTAAAAAAATGATATTTGAATATAAAATAATATACATTAATGAAATTATTAGCCTTACCAAAAACCACTTACTTCAAAATTATGACCTAATTATAGCCTCATAATTTTTTAAAATATTAAATCTTTTATAGCTCCACACTTCTGATGGATGTGTCACTGGAAGGACTTAGAGGCCTTCCGAAAGATGCTGGCATGCTTTAGAGAAGGAATAAGGCATTAAATAGTTGGGTGAGCAGGTCTCTCCATTTTTTCAACAGAGCCCTGAAAAGTACACCTCCTTAGGCCAAAAACATTGCCCCTGGCAGGAAAGGCAATAAAAAGAAGAGATTGACAGGAGGGGAAGATGTGTAGGAGGAGAGAGGATAATTCCCTTACTATACTAGTGTATAACCTTGTAGGTTAGCTGTTAATAATGTCCAGGTTACAAAGAAATTGAAAATAGTTCTCAGTGTAATTCCAGTTTAATAAGGGATGAGGAAGTGGTATCTAACTGTCAATTATGACTGTGATCCAATTTGAAACCTGACAAATTCTTTTAAAAAGTGAAAATAACATTACCAGATAGAAACCGGGAATAATTACTTTAATACAATATATTCCTTTGAACAATGAGTATCCTGCACCATTAAGAAAAGGATTTAAATTTTAAAAGAGCATGATTTGCGGTTCCAGCTACACTAAGGTAACATTTTCTAAATTACGCCAGTACCGAGAAAGGAAAGCAGCCGGCCAACTTCCCTGCATGTTCACTGCCCAGACAACAGTCATTAACAAGCAAGATTCTGGGGACCACTGTTCTTGTTCTTTATGGTTGCTTTGAGGAAATTTACCATCCTGTTAATATTTTTTAAACTGTCCCTGATGCTAAATGAAAGAAAGGATCCGTTCCTGAGAAGTGATGATATTACAAGTATCAGACGTATAAGATGACCCAAATTATGCTTCACTCTGTTCAATTCTAAGCTAACTATGGGTAAAAATAAGTCACAAGTTTTCTATCTTAGGCGATGAACCAGAAGAATGATTTAATTCTAGCTGCTTCCTCAAAATCACATCACTGATGAAAACAGAAAGTAGAAATCTAAATAATCAAGACTTTCGACTCAGTACACACTTAAAGAGGTGCAACACATCATATTCTCTCCTTCAATCTGTTAAAAATTCCCAAGTTTCAAAACCATAGACCTAGAATGAACTCATATACCACCCAGTGTGGCAACCAAGAGTTTACTGAACAAGGACAAGGCACATTC
>CAUYQV010112146.1:0-78322 GCA_963574575.1 Galagoides demidoff
GGCAGGGCCTGACAACAAGGCAAACTTTGATAAGCAGTTCTCCATAATCACTTCTCAGCAATTATTTATTACAGTTTAACATTATAAAATTAACAAAAATAATATAAAACTCATATTCTGGCGAAATAGCCATATGGCAGCCAAAAACAGTGTATTCCCTTCTTGTTCTCCAGGCCGTTCGTGCATTCTTTCCAAAAATCGGGACTTTTTTAAAACGCCGCAGGACACAGGACAAATTGTTGAAAAGCTGGACTGTCCCGCCAAAATTGGGACGTCTGGTTACCCTACCCAATGGTCAAATTTTAAGCAATGAGCAGGTCAATGGGAGACATATTTCTGGACAGGAAGTACTATTTAGTGATCATCTTTTTACATTGCACTTTGAAAATATTTTGTTTGACCCATTCATTTGGTTTATTAAGTTTTTATTTTCTACAGAAATTATTTGCTAGACAGAAATTGCTAAGACAAGAGGCAACTTTAAAATTATTCTAAGCCTCATATGTATACCTATGGAGACAAGACAAAGCAAAAAAGAAATAGAGGTCATTTATGAAGAGCTTGATATATAGCAAAGGAATTAGCTACCATCACTTGTGTTTGACAGAGACTCAAGGCAGGTCAAAAAACAGCAAAACTTTGCAGTAAAAAAAGAGAAGTTTTCAGGTTATGTTCTGAGTGGAACTTATTGGCATAGGGGAGCCACAGGTAGGCTTAACTATGACCTAGGCATCTTATATAAAAGGTTTGAGAATTATATTTGACATTCTTTAGCTTGACCTGAACTGGAAGCAGAGAGCACATTCTGACGGTTGACAGCTGATTGCTATAGGGACTGTGGTTTTCCTTATGGGCTGGTGGCTGTGGAGTTCCATTGTCATTTACTGCCTGGCCATTGTGCCTTTGTGAATTCAGCGTCAAAACATACTTCTAAGGCAAGATTAGATGATAATGAAACCCTCGTCATATTTTGTGCTTTTAATATTCAATCATAAATTTATTCCAAAAATATTTATTAAGTCTGAATTATTTATACAAATGTGCTCAATAGTAAGGACAGGTCAGTAATCAACAGAGCCTACCCTTCGTTGGGCGATTCTTTCCATCCAATTCTTTTTGTTGATCTGACAATGAAAGCATGTTAGAAGTTTTATTTTTAAATTTTGATTTTTGTTCAAGACTGTCATACCAGCTAAGTCATTTCCCACTGCAAGTAACTGAAACCTCTTATCGACAATAAGGGGAATCTGTCAATTTACATAATTGCAATAGTTCTGAATTATTATAGGTTTAAAGAATATTTTGATCAGAGCCATGCATCCAAGCTGGCCTTGGTCATAGTAGTTAATATTTAAAATAGTTTCATACTTCACATCTATTCTGTATACTATACAGAAAATGAAGTTTTTTTATAATCAGATATCCTAGAAAATCCCATCAGTTGGATTCTAATCCTGTATTCGTTCTCTACTGATGCTGTAAAAAACAAAAAATTACTAAATATTTTGTGTCTTAACCCAAATTTCATCTGTCCTGGTTCTGCAAGTCAGAAGTGTGAACTCCATTTCAGTGGAATAAAGTCAAGGTGTCTGCAAAGCTGGTTCTTCCTGGAGGTTCTGAGGGGAGAATCTATTTCCTTGACTTTTTTGGTTTCTCTTGGTTCCTTCCAGCAGATGTTTGTATTCCTTGACCTCTGGGCACTTACTCCATCTTCAAAGTGCATCACTATCATGTCCGCTTCTGTAATCACATCGCCTTCTCCTCAAACTTTCATTTCTTTTGAGTTCTTCTAATAAAAAGCCTTGTGGTAACATTTGGGGACCAACCAAATAATCCAGCATAACATCCCCATCTCAGGATCCTTGATTTAATTTCATATGCAAAGTCTCTTTCTATGGTTTCTGGGGCTGAGGCTGAAGACATCTTTGGGAGGCCATTGTTCGGTTTAACACAGGTCCCCCAGGCTTGCTTGCTGCAAACTGAGATAAGCTTAGTTTAAATCAAACACTGAGGAAAGAGGGATGAGCTTACAGACCAAACTCTAAAGCTAAGGGTTCAGTCGTATTCATCTCAATTGTCTTGCTGCCCTCAGTGGGCACAGTGAATGCATGCCAGGAAGGCAATAATTCTTTAAAATTTCCTGCTGCCACCTATCAGAATAATAATAAAAGCAACACCTCTAGTTGTGCATGATACCAAGGGTAAACCTCCAACATAAAAATTTAGGAGAAAAGCGGAGCCAAAGAGAATAGAATCTCATCTTTAAAAAGATCCTGCGTTATTTTCTCCAGAAGAACCATCTGGACTGAGGTTTAGTTAGAACCAAAGCACTAAAAAGGAGAAATTAACAGTTTAATACAACAAAGGGAGAACAGGAGATAGGAAAGTATGGAAATATTTTCCTGGATAGGTTTGTGGTTAGGGAGATAATTTAAATTTTGAAACATAAGAGAGAAAAGTTAATTAGCTATGTAGCGTTAATCTCTCAATATTTGCTGCTTAAAGCAATCTTGATCCTTCAATAAATGTCTTGAACAGAAAAACTAAAATAAAGTGCTTCATAAAATGACATGGAATTTTAACATTTTCTATAATGTTTAACTCTGGCAGTCAGTTCTTCCGTATAACAGCAATGATACTTGACTTTTCAAACATAATCCATGTTTTAAAAGTTATCCTTTACTTAATTAAAACATTTAGTCAAGACTTATTTTTATTGAAGAGAAGAAGCTGAAACAGAACAAAGATATCCACTGAGTTTATTGCTTTGCCCCAAAGCAATAGAACATATTAACTAAACCATCTTTTCTCTTGTGTCCACATAAGAATTTACTTTATGGATGCCATTTTGGAAATATTTCTTTACATTTGAACCAAATTTCCTCAAGGTATTATGTCACATTTCTTAAATTATGTTTTTTTTGTTTACATTTCAGTGAAGATATCTTCATTTAATGAACTTAATTCTATACTCCTAAAAAAAAAAAAACCTTCAAAGATATTAAAAGAATTTCACTTTGATATAAATCGTAGTTTTGCTACACCTCACCTCTCTTAAAATGGAAAGGACATGAAGAAATATTTTTAAAAAACAAGGAGCAATCAGTAAAAATTGTGTAAATAGCTATAACACATTTTTAACTACTATTAAAGTATATGATGAATTTTATTCATCAGGATGTCGGCAAATTCTTTTTATTTATTTATTTATTTTTGTCGCTGCAGTTGTCTAGCTGGCCCGGGTCAGGTTCGCACCTACCACCTTCAGTGTATGTGGCTGGTGCTGTAACCACTGTGCTATGAGCACCAAGCCTAATGTCTGTAAATTCTTAACTCAATTAACTATTTGAAAACAATTCAAAATAACAAAGACTTTTATTTACAGAGACATAATATAATATATTTTTCTGAATAATTCAAAACAAACCAACAAATTACATGGGTGTCAGAATAAAGTAGCTTTAATCCTTACTGAGGTTCAGTGAGACAAACGCTGTCACTTTTGTACCAAAATAGAGAGATAAAGAAAAGAAAAAATTTTTTTTCAGATTAAAAAATTAATACTCTTTTTCTGAAAGTCTTCAATTTGTTGGTTTTGTCTTTTTTTAATACTGGTTTCCTCAATCAAATTATAATGATTTTCATTACCCAATATGACTACATTTTTTTCCCCATCTTTTAATGTCACTCTCACAAAACATTAGAAGTATTTTTATGGGTCATTGTTTGATAAAGGGAAGATTTCTGAAATTAAGCCCGTGATGTATTTGGATAAAACAGATCTGTGAAGTTTGCAAAATGTTACACAGTATAATCTTATCTTTTAGTGATTCACATTGCACATTATTGTACTCTGGGATATAAGACATTAGGAATTAAGTAAACATACTTAACTTAATTTCACCTACAGTTTCCCCAAATTACATGCCCTTGAAATTGATCTTTTCCCTTCATAACACCCAATAATGTATCAGAAAACCCTTTGCTATAGACTGTACTTAAAAATACAGCAGTATATGACAATCTTCATGAACTGTATCCCCCTGCCCATGAGTTGATTATGTCCACGACGCATAATTTCCACAACCAGAACCTGAGTGAGTCCAGTATCCACTCTTCATTGCCATGTGCACTAAATGCCCACCATAGCTATTTCCTTAGACATTAATTTATCATCCAAGAAACCTAGTTTAGGACGTTAGAGGAAGAATTTAGGTCACAGCAGTAATGTTCTTTTCTCCAAATTTGGTACAGCATTTAGGTTACCTTATGAGTTGGAAGGAAAGAATGGAGATTAATAATTCTTCTCTGCCACTATTCTTGCTCTGAAATCTCTGCCACTCAAAATGCCAGAGCCAGCACATTTAAAATAAAAGAGATACCAGGGATTTTTTTATTTTATTTTAATTTAGTTTCTAAACTGAAAGGAAATAACCAAATTTTAAAACATCTATGCATTAGAGCACGATGAAAATATTCTATTGAACAAAATGATGCAAGGAAAATAAATAACTCTATCAGATTTCAAAATAGTTTTCCAAAACTCTATTGGTAAGTATAGATCAGACCAATAGGAACTGAACAAGCAATGCGCAAATAAAATTTCATGCAAAAACAGGAAGACATGAATTGGAAGCAATTCATTTTGCATGCACAGAACCTTTGTTGTATAGTAGGTAAAGGAGCTTTTTAAAATAGTAGAGGCAGTGTACTGCCATACCACCCTGAACACACCTGATCTCATCTGACATGGTAGAGGCAGAACTTTGTGGCTCACTCCTATAATCTCAGCACTTGGGGAGGCTAAGGCAGGAGGACTACTTGAGGTCAGAGGTTTAAGACCAGCCTGGGCAACACAGAGAAGTGCTTCACTTTTTAAAACAAATGAAATTAATGTTGTCTTTAAGATTTTTATGATGTCCTTTTAGATGAGAAGCTTCTTGACCTTGGATAGTTAACTCTAGGTGACATAATAAAATAAGTGTCTGCACTACCTATGAAGTTGCTTTCAGATACCTATTGTATATTCTCTACCCTATGTCGGACATCCTCAAACTACGGCCTGTGGACCACATGCAGCCCGCCTAGGACATTTATCTGGCCTGCCGGGTATTTTTGCTGCCACTGCCTGTCCTGCTTAGCAGCTGACTTGTCCTGGGGCCCGCTGTCTGGCCCTCCAGCAGTCTGAGGGACAGTGAACTGGCCCCCTGTTTAAAAAGTTTGAGGACCCCTGCCCTATATCAATAGCCATAGTTACTTATGTATGATTTCAGCTATTTAGAAGAAATGTAAATAGGATCTAAGCACTAGTTTAAATACTAGAAGGCTAAAAAAAAATGAGAAAATTAAAATATGGTTTCAAAGTATAACTACTCATGTTAAAAATTCCTTAGGAAATTATTGATCAATAATATGAGTGTGAGAAAAGATAATAAACCTGTAAGTCTCAAAACATATTTTTAAAAATTAAAACATTGAAATATTTGAGAAACTCCTCAGAAAATAAACTTTACAAGACCTGAAGGTAAGATTCAAAAAGACTCCTTCTCTATTAATCTCTAGCTAATAAATCTTAAAATTGCTTAGTTATTTAGACAGAAAAGAGGAAGGAAATGGATACAGAATCATTGAAATAGCCCTTTTCACAGTCCCAACTTCATAGTTTGGGACTGAAGAGAAATGAAAAGCAGTGCCTTAATTTGAGTATAATAACCCCCACACCAATACACATCTGTATTGCAAACACACACAGATAGGAATATTTCTGAATCTACCCAGTGCCTGCAGGTTTCACAGTTTTCTGCTTGCTTGCTATTCAACTGATCACTGCTGCATGATTTCTCCACGCTATGAATTAAATTACATATCCCACCCAACCCACCCCAACCCCTGGCATGTATATTGAATCCTCCCCTGGTATCTGTGAATGTGACTTTTGGAAATAGGGTATTTGTAGATATAATTATGATGGAAATTAAAGGGACATAGTATTTAGTACGGTAGGGGGCCCTTAATCTGGTGTCATTAATGGAGAAAAGAAGCAGAGAAGAGGCTCGGGGGGTGAATGGCCCTTGAAGATGGAAGCAGGGATTTAAGGATGCATCTCCAGGCCCAGGAATGCAGAGGATTACAGGCTGTCAGCAGAAGCAAGAAGAGAGGCCAGGAACAGATGTTTCCTCAGAGCTCTGAGAAAGAACCAACCCTTCCGACCCCTGGATTCCAGACCTCGAGCCTCCTGAACTGTGAGCCCGTAAGTTGCTATTGTGTGAAGCCACTGCCTTTGTGGTACTTTTCTCAGACATACCTGGAAACGAATACATTGTATAAAGCTGGACATATAAAAATTCTAGAAACCTCTTTGGTTACCTACGTTAATTCCAATACAATGTAAGGAGAAGGCTTATTTTATTCCTCAGTTCAAATTTTAAGTATGAAATTGGTACTATATGCCAAATTATTAAAGAATTGTACTGCCTGTTTTTGTTTTTTTTTTCAAGTTCTCATCTAACTCACGGTACTATGGACAGACAGGATAAATGATATCTGCTTAGGAAGACCTCTATGAAAGTAAAAAAAGTGCTATGATTTTTTTCTCTACATTTTTTAAAATAAAAAAACGTTAGGAGAGAAAAAGCTATTATTCTTACTGTGGAGAAAAATGTGCTCCTCAAAAGTTTTGATTTCTCACAATTTATGTTAATTGATTGATATTATGTAACTTAGGAGAGAAATGACACTTGATTCTTGGCAAGCTATTTTTAATATTTTATAACAACAAAAATTCCTGTGGTCACAGGAGATCGCATTTGAATACTGACTTTTCCAGTCACTCCAGTTCGGGGTTTATAGGCCTGGGCTGCTTCTAGAGGGATGTCAGGACACCAGGAAGAACATCCTTTGTTGTTACTCTTTGCTTCATGGCGGTTTTCACAATGACACAATGATAGAACAGATCACTGAAACCCAATCCCCTTCTCTTTATTTGTAACGATATCTATCATTCACCTTTCTCACAGAAATGGTTTGATTTTTAACACTTCACGTCTACCATGTTAAAAGAGCTGAAAGTTTACAGAGGCCTAAGTCAGACCAATTCTTCCTCACATCAACCATAGCAAATCATATTTTGGGGTATCAAGGAAACACAATGGGGAAAAAATAGAACAAAGATTGTTTTTGCTTTTATAGCCCTTTGCTTTCAGTAAATCAACTGTGAACATTCGGTTTGCCCAAGGCAAACATGAAATCCTCTGCCTGTTTGGAGCTTATATTGTCTTTTGTTCTTATCTGATGATAACTTGTCAATGCAAGTACAAACTCTCCTCTCTGAGAGATCTCAGTGCCAGTGGTAGTCCCCACTGAATTTATTCATCTCATCAAAATGATACTAAATTCAGCTGCCCAATTCTGTATTCTTGAGGAATATTGATAATCTAGTTCAAAAGAAAACCACAGAGAAGAGTTCATTACAGCATAAAGACCATTTCCCCTACAGCTAATCTTGTTTTTATTCAGATATAGAAACTTCCCTTTATGAGGCTACTGCTCTCTCAAGGGAGAGGATACGTTTCTTGAGGGAAAATCATTTGACTCTAGATAGTTGAGCACGCAGGCTAGAAAATTCTTATTCTAGATGTTTTTCTTGCCACCAAAATTGGAGGGTCCCTCTGTCATACCTCTATTCACGTTAGATTTAAGCCTCACGAGTGACAAAGAAAAATATCAGAAAGGTGAAACAGATCAGCAGTGATCTGAAAACACAATAAGACAAGAGGAAGCCAGGGTGAAGGGCATGGTGTGGAGAAGCCCCGACTGATGTTCTGGCTGAGTGGATTGCTGCTTCATGAAGCAGTGCTCTAATTGGTTACAGGAGGATGTTGAGATCCTACCTTGCTTACGTTTCCTTTTATACCTCTTTCCTTGTTCCCATAGATTAAAAAATAAATAAATCCAAAGATTATTTACCTCATAAAATAATAAACCTAATGTGAGCATAAAGGGTTTGCAGGGGGTAAAAACATGCAAATGAATTTCACTGTATTCTCAGCACAGCTAACGAAATGGCTCGGTCACCTGTCCATGTGGGCAAATAAATGTCAATTGCTATAAACAAAATTTTGATTAGGGCTTCTGATACGTCACACTACAGAGAACTATAAGGGAATTACCATCTCACTATTCATTTTAAACAGAGGTGTCCAACCTACTGCCTGGGCTGCTTGCTGATTTTGTGAGGACTGTTACTGCTTATCGGATATTGTGAAAAGTATGCATGAGATCTTTTTTGGTTAGTTAGCTTTCATTAGTGTTTGTGTATTTAATGCATGGCCCAGGACAACTCTTATGTGTGGCAGAGAAGACAAACAAACAACAAAAACTGCTGGACACCCTTGTTTTAAAGAGAGCACAGATATCTGGGCATTTACCTCAGGGCTTATGGTAATAGCAGAAGTCCCTGTTATTCTCTCCGTAAAGAGGTCTGTATTCCTTGAACATCTCAGCAGTTTCCAACTATCTTGACTAATGGAACATGAAGGAAGAGATAAATCAGCTTCTTTGCCCAAACTGCTGTTGCGAGAAGGCCAGCAGCCCTGTAGGGGGCCCGGGTGCCACCCAACTGTCACCAGTGCTCTGGCTCAGCACACAGCTGGCAACCTGCACAACTTTCCAGCCATGTTGAGCAAGCAACCTTAGGGAGCGTGTCCTCCAGTCCCAGCCCAGCTGCCCTCTCTGGTGCCACATGGAACAGAGACAAAGTGCTTCATAAGGTCCTGATCCAATACTCCTAACACAGGGAAATGATAAATGCCTGAGGTGACAGTTACCCCAATTGCCCTCATCTGACTAATTCACATTGTATGCCTATATCAAAACATCACAAGTACCCTACAAATACATATAACTATTATGTATCTATAATAACCAAAATTGTTTTGAAAGTTCAGATGTATGAAGGAAAGAATTGATTCTTCTAATGGTAGGTCAATAAGTTTTGGGCTGGGCTGATATATCATAATAGAAAACTAGAATAGATGACCGTTAGATTATCTCAACTGGCTCTTCTACCTTGACCATAAATCCAGCACCTTTCTTTAATTTTTTATTGAAAATTTAAAATTAAAAAAGCTATAAAAATATAGAGAAAAAAGATCTCGAAGTTGTAAATAACGGACTCTGATTCTCCATATGTACCTAAGCAGAGGGTGATAAGGTCGGAAAACAAATCCCAGAACGTCACAGCACAACACAAGAAATAGCAATATGTCTCATTTTCTAGTTGTAGTAACTTAAAAGTTTGATGATATAGTCTTGCTATCGTACTGTAAATGGGATGTGAAGAGGGAAAACTTTGGTAGTAGAGAAACTGATTCTCGCATCTCTTAATATTTTTGAAGTCAAAGCCTTGCTAGAGAATCTTAAAACCATAGGATGAGTAGGGACGACAGAGTGGTGTTTCTAAGAAAAGAAGAGTGAGAGAGAAGTGCTCTCCCAAGTTCCCACAGCTTTCAGAGGCTGCAGAAAAAAAAAAAAAATTAAAGATTTTCTAAGAATATCAGCAGCAAAAGAGGATTAATGAAGCTAAAAATTGACCTCCTTCTCTGCAGAATACTATTTCAGGGGCAGTGATGAGTGACAAATAGAGCCGGACTAAATCAGACTTCAACCTGGTGCATTTCACTACTTTTATGTGCTCAGGTTTTAAAAAGAGCCCCGCCGTGCACTTTCTCCCTTCTCAGCCTATACCATCAGAAGAGCTATGCCATTAAGATGGGGAGAGAAGAAAAGAATGGTAGAAAAAGACATGGCTCCCACATTCTGGCTTCTTTTGAAAAGTGATGAAATAATGAAAGAATAGATTCTATCTCCTCCCCACTCCAAGTTCCTGGGACTCGACCTACTATGCAGGTGCTAATTGAAGAAAAAGTGACATATGACTTGGAACAAATGTTATTTGGAGGTTTACATACGGAGTTACAGAGAAATAAATGACAGAAATTGTGTAGAGTGTGTCTAGAAATTTATGTCATTAAAGAATTTACCATTCCTAGTGGAATAGCTATTCCATATTCTTGAGTCAAAGATAAATTTAAAAGGATATAAATAAAAAATAAACGTAAGAAAAATTACTCAGATATATACTCAAAGTATTGACACTCACTATTAGGTTTAATAAACCGGTTGTGTGTATCTTAAAGTCAAAGTGCACCACAACAGATCAGTCAGGACCCTATATTTGTGTTTAAAAATAGTCACCAACAAGACATATCTATGCAAGCAGCATGTGCTGCCTCACTAATTGAAGGTGGTCAAGGTTCCCTTGTCAAGGTTCCCTCAAGACAATAATTCCAATTCAAGTAATTTCATTAAGAGTCAATCCCAGTAAACACCTGTGGAGGAGCTGTGAAGTGAAAAAGAAAAGGGCAGGAAGCAAAGTAAACAAGAGACCATTGTGGAAAAGTGGAACTTAATCCAACTAGAAAAATCTGTACTATCATTCCACTGAAGAGCCAGGATCTGATCTATCATTCCACTAACTCTCATCAGTAACCATCTGGGGGATTCTGGGAAGAATGCATTTCTAACTCTCCAGAATTTCTAGCTGCACTAGGCTCTGGTAGCTAAAGTTCCCAGGAAAAGAGACACAGGACTGCAAAACTCAGTGCACTTTGTATTAAAGTAGGAAAGGCTGAGATGATCTGGGTGGGTCCCTGTCAACATCTGGGGCAATGTCCTACTTGTGCCACCTACATGAAATCAAGTTAATTTTACTCGTCCTCTCACAAATCTTAAAGATTATTGCTGTCAACCCAAAAATTTATGATAAGGGCGTTACTGGGATGTCCACAATATGCACTGTTTTCCATTGGGTACTGGGTAACGGTCAAAAAGCAGCACTATCCATACGCCCTTCTTAGATTCCCTTCATTCACACTGGCAGTTTTGCTGATGTAGATGACTTGTGGGGTGGAATTTCAGCCCCTGTGACTCTTCCCATGTTGCCTTGCCACAGTTGTCACTAGTCATGGAAACAACAGTCCCATGGGTTGCAGACATTGTTTTTTTCTTCTTTTACATAATAGCATGTTCAACCCCCACCCCACATCCACACCCCAGTTTAGTGACTCTTTTGCTTTCCAGTTTCCTGGCATAAGGAGCTCAGGGTGACTAGGCAGTCACCACAGCTTTAGCTCACTGTGTCCTCTGGGTAACAACAACAACAAAAAATACAGAGCTTCCACTTACTTATAGGGAGAAGATGAAAAAATTCCATGACGTTCCCTGAGAATGTTGGAAAAGGGGTCCTTGTATTTCTAACTCATGGATCCCAAACCCATCTAATTCTATACAGTGGGATAAGTCAGCATATACTTGAAAAATATATGTCTAGGTAGTATATCTTCATACTGTCTAGATGAAAAAGCAAATGTTAACCTCTAAATAAAATATAAACTTAGAATTGAAACACAGTAAAGCACTAACTTACCTTTATCTCACTTCCTCACAGTTACTTACAGCCTGTCTTTAGCCACATTGCTCATTGCCAGTTAGTCACGTAAACAAGGCACTCGCTTCCCTTAATCATTTCTATAAGATCACATCTTTAATGTTAAGAAACGTCAGGTTTTCCATTTGAGATACTTTCTGGATCCTAAATTCCCATGTGTCACAGGAGCCAGTCTGCAGTCCCCTTCCAGGAACCAAGTCCGCACAGGAATGTGGTTTTTCCCCTTCTTGTCCCAGGACTTCACCTCTCACTTCTTGACTCACCAGCAACTCCCAGCTCCTCAGCCCATTAACCACCAAACTTTCCTTAAGAACCGCAGTTTGAGATCCCTCCCCGAGAAGTGTGTTCGAGATTCCCTGTCACATCTTCAGCTTGGCAGCCATGTGATTATTAAACTCCTTCTCTGCTGTAACGCCTGCTGTTTCAGTGTTATGGTCTGTTACTGTGCAGGGGGTAAAACTCTAGCAAGCCTTTAACTGGCTGTTGGGCTCTAGTAAATTTTTCTTCTTGAAAAACATTGTCCCAACAATAAGATGACATGCCCAGGTGCACTCTGAGATAGTTTTGGAGCAGTATTTCAGTTATTACCCAGGATTTGAAACCTCCATCCTAACTAGTATCTCCTAGTATTAATCATCATCCCAATTCAACAATCCTCAAGATCCTCAAAAGATTTGAGTATTCCTCTTTCTCCAGTACACAATTACTCTGAGGAATGGTCATAGGTCTTTTTGAGATCGAAATAATTATCATTATTTATGTATGTGATACTATTAAAGCCACTAGCATCCCTTCTTGCCCTGGTCTGGAAATGGAGCCATAGATTGTTGATTTTCTACTATGGCAGCTGACGTTGGTTTTCTGCTCCCCCACTCTTTAACTTTCTTCATTTGAGGATTCAGAAGACACACCGATGGCTGTCCGTTTACCTTTCCCCTAATAACACCATACTCGATTAGCCATCACACATCCCTGGAGGTTAAGGAATGACACCTCAGCCATGCCACTATTATCATAACTAAGCCCACTTTATCTCTGATGGTTAAGTGCTGAAATATGACCCCTGTTCTTCTGGAATCCTAGCTTCCTGAATGGCAATATATATTCTAGTTACTTAGAAGCCGATCTACCTCAATCACGGCCTGTAGGGGACAGCCACTGCTGATTTCTCAGTCATGCTGATAGTTCCTTACTAGTGTCTTCCTTATTGCTTTAGAGAAGTGATTATCCTTAGAGCCCTCTTGGAGATTAGAGTCAGCTGCCAGGTTCTCTGATTTAATTTAATTTATCTACTCTAGCATGCTTTCCTCTTAGCTGTTTGGTTTCAAGGCAATTCTGACATTTCTACTTTATTTCTGATTATCACCAAGTCTTTTTGTTTTATTTTGCTTTGTTTTGTTTTATTATTCTTAAGAATCCATTCCACCAGCATGTAAGGGCTAGCAGCTCCAGGTATTCTTCACAATATATTAATTATGAAATCATATGATAGAAACCCAATTAGTAATGAAGCCTATTTTTTTTCAGCCTTAAATTCAGCTCCCATCAAACCAGCACAATCCATTCCAGCCATGATCTGTTGGTTCTTGCTTGTTTCTAAGAGCTGATTTCCTGCTGTTTTGGTGAATACTCCCTTTCCTCACAAAGTGGAGAAAGTGCTTCCTTCATAATGCCATAATGATAACTGATTCTATATATTAACCTATAAGCAATGAAGGGGAAGATGAAGTGGGAGGCATTGGCGATAATACCTTGTCTATGATGCCTTGCATAGTTGTTGGGCAAAGAGTTAGAGTCCCCCAATGAGTGGAGCCTAAAACAAAAATTTATATGCATTTTTTTCTTTTTCTTTTCTTTTCTTTTTTTTTTTTTTTTTTTTTTTGAGACGGAGCCTCAAGCTATCCCCCTGGGTAGAGTGTCATGGCATCACAGCTCATAGCAACCTCCAACTCCTGCAACCTCCAACTCCTGGGCTCAAGCGAGTCTCCTGCCTCCGCCTCCCAAGTAGCTGGGACCACAGGCACCCGCCATAACGCCCGGCCATTTTTTGGTTGTGGCCATCATTGTTGTTTGGCAGCCCGGGCTGGGGATTCAAACCCACCACCTTAGGTGTATGTGGCTGGCGCCTTAGCCGATTGAGCCACAGGTGCTGAGCTGCATTTTTTCTTTGAGACTTGATTTTAAGAAACACTGAATATGGAGAAAATAATTGAGGAAGGGTAGTGGAATTCAGTACTATATAAGAATAAAAAATGATTCTTACCCTGGAATACGATCTTTAAAAATAGGGTCTTTGCAGATGTAAGCAAGATGAGCTGATGCAGGGTTAGGGTGAGCCCCAAACCCATAATTTATGTCTTTATAAAAAGAAAGGAGTGGGATATTTAGAGCCAAAGACACAGGGAGACAAAGGGAAGAAGGACCTCAGTTGAGGGAAACAGAGATCCAGATTTGCAGTTGTGAGACAAAGAATGCCAAGGATTGCTGGCTGCCATCATGATCACGGCTTCCCTACTTTTGGCCTCTGAAACTGTGAGGAAGTAAATTAATAAATTTACATTGTTTTAAGCCATCAGTTTCCTTGTTTCTTACAGGAGCATTAGCAAAGTTATACAGACTGGGGTGGGGGAAGGAAGCCAAAAAATGGTGTGTTCTTAAGCTTTGAACCTGAGTGCTGGAACAAAGTACCACCTGGGAATTTTGTATGCAGGTAGAGTACGAATTCCTTAGTTATTCCTCTTGCTAAGTGCAGAAGGTGTGTTAATTATTTACCAATTCCCAGTAGTTGAATGCTGTTTCTGAGGGGGTTCTTTTATTCTCCAACACTTCTATCCTGCTTGTTCTTAAGCAGCGCTTACTTTGGTGGTCAGAGAGTCTTCAGACATGAAGACAGGAGAAAAACTGGAAGTTGGAGTTAGGGCACAATGTCTGCCAGAGATTTTTCAGATAAATCCATGTTGTTTGTTATTATTCAATTTACAAGGAACATTCACATTCAGATCTTCCCGACCTAACTTTTCAGAACTCCTGGTCTACACTGGGTAATCTTCTAGCAGGCTAGATTGGCTGCCGTTATTTTGTTATGATTTCTGTAGAAAACCAGTTCAACAAAAGCTTAAAGGTGATGCCTTCTATAGCTAGGTTTTCTTAACAAACCTCAGTAGTCAGTAGTCTTGCCATAGAAAATAGCAACATATATTTTGGTTTACTTTCAGTCTCCTCCAAACAAATAGAGGCTATTTAGTCTTGCAAACAACCACAGTCTTGCAAAAAACCATGGGCCAAATTGCCCCTCCAAGCCAGGGTGGTTGTCATAGCAGCCCCAAGTCAGGTACATATGATGGCAAAGCCAGTCTTCTTTAATTTCCCTTGGTCCTGGTGCTGAGCCTGAATTATTTGCCCAGATTCCCTGTTCCCCCATGGTCAGTTCCATTACGCAGTCCTAATGTCTCTCGGTTGGGATAAACTTTTCCTTTTTTTTAAATCACAGATGTCATAATACTAATAACTTCAGAACTTAAAGAAGGATGTCTATTCCTTTGCTCACAGGCAATCCCTTGGCTTTGCACAAGATTGTCTATCCCTCCATAGTGACCTTCTGGAGCTCCTTACCAAGGGGCTATTATAGAGGAATTATATTAATAACATAAATTTCGTTCTTATATACACTTCAAAAATGTTCACGATTCTTAAAAACCAGCTTGCTAATGAATGCTATTAGTCACAAGAGAATAGGGGCATATGGATATGAGTCCATTGCTTTCATATTCGCCAAGGCTGTTAGAAAAGCTAGGTGACATTTTTTCATTAGTAAAGATCAATCTTATAGTAGGTGGAAGATGTAGAAAGATTATCCAGACGTTTTCTAAAAATTATTTATTTATTAAAAATGTGACTGCTTACCTGCTTTTTGCCAACGTTGTTGTGTGTGCTGAATGGGTAAACGAGCAAATCCAATGCCTGTATGAATGGAGTTCACAGTATGACAGGAGGAAAAGAAATATAATTGACCAAATAATAAAATAATAAAAGTACAGCAAGTACTGTCAGGAAAAGAAGAAATTACAGCGATTCAGACTGAAAAGTAACAGAAGCGAACTAACTCTGGATACTGTGTTTAGAAGAGACCTCTCAGAACTCCCAGGCATTCAGAAGCCTGATGGAATAGAAAGACGAAAACCATAGAGAGTTCCAAGCAGAAGAAAATGTTGTACAAATACCCTACCATCTCAGGGAACTTGAAATAATATTGAATCTGCAAGTAGCTGGTGTGTCTGAAGCATTATCTTTAGGGATCAAGTTGGAGTGCTCTGAAGTTTCCAGAAGATATAAGGCCTTACAGGTGATAGAATGTCAGTTATTTTCCAAACACAGTAAGTTTAAGCAAGTGCAATTTATGCATGAGGAAGATCTTTCTGTTCTTTATACAATGTGTTGAAGGAATCATACAAGAAAGTTAAGTGCAGAGTTAGGATTCATGGTGGTTGCCCAAGGAAGTGGCCAGTCACTTTTAATTAGAAAATACTATGGTTTATGACTTTCCTTTTAAGTTCAACTTGATTTTTATTAAGTACATATAGCTTGATACACTATAGCCAAGCAAAGACAATGCAGTAACAGCAAATCTTATATTAACATTGATTAAGAAGGATGAATAATCTTAATTTCTAAATTTCATACCAGAATTTTGACCATGGGAAATATGGTTTAATGATTTTAGAACTGCATTTGAAACTACTGAATTGGAGTATAATGGATATGTACTTTACTCTTTACCTATAAATTTGGTATAAAGAACATTTATAAGATAAAGATGGCTGGGTATGGTAGGTCACACCTATAATCCTAGCACTCTGGGTGGCAGAGGCAGTGAGATAGTTTGAGCTCAGGAGTGTGATACCAGCTTGAGAAAGGGTGAAATTCCATCTCTTCTAAAAATAGAAAAAAATTAGCTGGGTGGCACCTGTGGCTCAAAAGAGTAGGACGCCAGGCCCATATACCAGAGGTGGTGGGTTCAAATCCAGCTCTGGGAAAAAACTGCAAAAAAAAGAAAAATTAGCTGAGTATAGTGGTGGGTGCCTGTAGTCCCAGCTATTCAGGAGGCTGAGGCCAGAGGATCTTTTGAACCCAGGAGTTTGAGTTGGGATGAGCTAGGCTAATGCCATGACACTTTAACCTGGGTAGTAGAGGGAGACTTTGTCTCAAGAAAAAATTAGATAAAGCTGTATTCAATACATGGTATAGTGTTTTACATGAAGATTCAGGTAGAAGTGAATAAGTGTAAATAAGTGTTAAACATTGTCATGAAAGAAAAATTTTCCATTAAAACAAATACCTAATAGAACAAAATGGTACTCAATTTTTTTGGTTTATATTTCTTGGTAAGCCATGACCAAAAGTAATCTTAAACATTCAATAACATCTTTTAATTTTTATTTTAAACGTTATAAATTAATTTGATGAATACCTCTCTGATAACTTAGTTTTAACTTCAAAATAAGCAGTTAAATATACCATGACTTTCTTAACTTTTGACAGGCGGATTTTATCACTAGATATATTCATTCAAAGAATAATGAACATAAGGACTTGGAATTTTTACTTAATGAATCACATATTGACTTAAAACTCTTGAGCAACAACCAACTTTTGTTTTTCAAAGCTATACAATGCTTTTTATAAATTCAGAACCACATCATCATGATCATGATCTGGTAACTTTTTTTTTTTTTTTTGTAGAGACAGAGTCTCACTTTATCACCTCTGTAGAGTACTGTCATGTCACAGCTCACAGTAACCTCCAACTCCTGGGCTTAGGCGATTCTCTTGCCTCAGCCTCCCGAGTAGCTCATAATCTAGTAATTTTTACATTTACTAACACTTATTTTCAAGATCAATTTTATTGATTACTTAATTGGCTACACATAGATACAATGTAAAGTCTATAGCACATTGTGTTATAAATACAGAGTGTACAAGAATGTCTACACATTTTGAAAAAGGAAAAAAGGGTATTAAATTTGTAATACTCAAGTCACATTTGACTTCTGTATGTTTAACAATTTACTTTCCTGAAGTTCTCATCTGTTAGCCTGTTGTTCATTTTTGCTAAAATAATGGAAGGATTTATTATTCTGTGAAGTAAATATAACTGGACTTTATTTCCAGAAAGAAGAATCAGAAAAGGTAAAAGTATTAAAAAGACATCCAGGATATATAAATGTAGGGGGTGGGAGACAGTTGTGGAGACACATATTTTCTCAATAACATACATAAACTGGTTTTCAAACTGAAGGATTACAAAGAAATAAGATTGAATTACTCTGAAAGCTCCAGCTAATAACATTGTAACAAAATGATATATTGAGGTACAAATAAATCAGTCTAGCAGTTCTAAAACTATTTTTGGAAATATTAAATTCTCCATGAGTCTTCCAATTATGGAGAGGCTGGTACATAATATAGACCCCCAAATTCATTCAAATGGCCTTGGCCTAAAGTAGATTGCATTTTCTTTTTCTTTTTTCTTTTCTTACTTTCTCCCTCCTTCCTTCCTTCCTTCCTTCCATCCTTCCTTCCTTCCTTCCTTCCTTCCTTCCTTCCTTCCTTCCTTCCTTCCTTCCTTCCTTCCTTTCTTTCTTTCTCTCTTGACAGGGTCTTAGTAGATTGCATTTTCTTTTTCTTTTTTTTTTTCTCTCTCTCTCTCTTTCTTTCTTTCAACAGAGTCTCACCATTTTGCCCTCCATAGAATGCTGTGGTGTCATAGCTCACAGCGATCAGACCCTTGGGCTCAAGCAATTAATTCTCTTGCCTCAACCTCCTGAGTAGCTAGGAGTACAGGTGCCTGACACAATGCCCAGTAATTTTTAGAGATGAGGTCTTGCTCTTGCTCAGACTGGTTTCTAACCCATGAGCTCAGGCAAGCAACCCGCCTCTGCCCCCCAGAGTGCTAGGATTACAGGTGTGAGCCTCTGTGCCCAGCCTAATGTTCTAAAGCTTCCTGTGTCTTCACTCTTAGCAAATAATCCCTAAAGCTGACCTTGACAGTATCTAAAATTTAAAGTTGCCTGTACCAAATGCTTGTGTTAAAGCATGATATAAAATAGTGAATTTCCAATCCAAAATAGTGCAGATAATGTTAAAAAAATATATGTTCCATGTTGAATGACAGAAACTTGAAATAAGTACAGCTGAATATTTTAGGTAACTTTTGTGATCTGTTCTTGAACCTATCTATGATTGGAATGGAACCTGTCTCTTTATCCATCTCCATGCAAACACTAAATGCTTCCAGTGACTATAGATTAATTATGTTCTCTTGGTGAATAAGGAATTATGACATGACTCATTTTTTCTGGCAATATCATTTTCCCTAAATACAGACTGTCTGATATTAATACACCCGCTGCAGCTTTCTCTTGATTAGCACTAGCACAATAGCACACGTTTTCATTCTTTTACTTTCAATGCATTCCCATTTTTATATTTAAAGTTGGTTATTTGTTGGTATCATTTAGTTGTTTTTTCTTTTTTACCCAGACTGCCAATTCCTGCCTTTTAATTAAGGTATTTATGTACATTCCAATTTTACATGATATTTTTCATTGATATTGTTGGTTTAAATATAATATTTTGCTGGATTTTTTTGCAACCTGTTTCATTTGCTATTTTTTTCCTCTTTTTGTTTATTTTATGCTCAATTTAAATAATTAAAAACTTATGTTTTTTTACTTACTATTCCTAGTGCTCTTCATCAATTTGTGCAGGTAATAGTTTTTTATTTGACATTCTTTTGCTTTAAGAACTTTCTTTTGCATTTCTCAGAGTACAGATCTGCTGCTGATGAAAACTTAACTTCTGGATATCAGTCTTTCTTTCATTTCTGTTTTTAAAAGATTATTTTCTTGCATGGAGATTTCTAGGCTGACAGTGTTAGTCTCTGAGTGCTTTAATGTTTTCCGGCTGCCTTCTACTTCCATTGGCTTGTTTCTGATGAGAAGTCTGAGCTCATTTTTATCTTTTGTTTTTCCATACAGAAAACTTTTTTGAATTCCTCTGGGTTCTTTGAAACATAATTGTCTCTAGTTGTAAGAAATTTGATGATGACATAAGTAGGTTAGTTTTCTTCTTCTTTTTTATTTTATTTGTGTGTGTGTGTGTGCTTGGGGTTCATAAAGCCTCCTAGTGCTCATCAAATTTGGTGAATGTTCAACCATTATTTCTTCAAATATTCTTTTATGTGCCCCCCTCAGCTTTAGAGGCTACAGTTACATGCGTTTTGGCTGAGGGAAGTTATGGTCAGGACATGTTTTTCAGGCTGTGGGTTTCTTTCCCTCTGTATGCTTTACCTTGGATAGTCTCTAGTGCCATTTCAAGTTCACAAAGATTTCCTTCTCTAATATGTAATATGCTCTTAATTTCATCCATTTTTTTTTTTCATCTCAGACATTGCTGTTTTTCACCTCTAGAAATTTTGCTTGGGTCTTTTGGGGGCATTCTTCATGTCATTTTTGAATGTTTTTATCGTCATTCAAGCAATCACCTAACAATCCCATATGGTGCTGTTGCTGTCTTACTAGTTCAAATTCACACCTGGTTCTATTAATTGAGGAGAAAGATTGCTGGGAGGAAATATTCCTATATTATGAGTTTTAGACCTGGAATTGGCATCTGTTATTTCTTTCTCTTTTTTAAAGTAAATTTATTTCAGGCTAATGTGAGGGTATAAACAGCCAGGTGAAAAGATTTGATTTTGCTAGGTAGAGTCCCCCTTGTGATTATGTCCCATACACATAGGGTATGCCAGCCTCCCGGCCATGTGCCCATCCAGTGGCAGCACCTCAAACCCCTCCCTCGTCATCCCTCCCCTCAACATGAAATGAAACGAGTTTTCCACCTATGTGGGCATGTGTCAGATCATATACTGGCTTCATGTTAATATTGAGTACATTGGGTGATTGCTCTCCATTCTTGTGATACTTTACTAAGAAGAATGTGTTTCAAATCCATCCAGGATATTATAAAAGATGTGAAGTTACCATCCTTTTTATGGCTGAATAGTCAGTATTCTATGGTATGCAGTACCATTCCTGAGTTGATGGGCATTTAGGTTGTTTCCTTGTCTTTGTGTTGCAAATTTAGTTCTGATAAGCAACTTAGGATGCAAATGAACTTATGATAAAATGTTTTTTTTTTTTTTTTTGGTGGATAGATGCCTCCTAGTGGGATTGAGGAGTCAAATGGGAGATCTATTTTGAGATCTTTGAGGATTCTCCATATTTATTTTCAAAGAGTCTGTATTAGTTTGCAGTCCCACCAACAGTGTAAGAAAGAGTGTTCCCCTTTCCACATTTGTGCCCACATTGCACTTTTGGGACTTTGTTATGTGAGTTACCTTTTGGGTTTAGGTGATATCTCAGGGTGGTTTTGATTTGCATGTCTCTGATGATTATGGATGACAAGCATTTTTTCATAAGTTTGACAACTATTCATCCCTCTTTCTTACAAAAGGTTCCATTTATGTCTCTTGCCCAGTGATCTATGGGATTATTGGCTTTTTTGCGGTTTTGATTAATTTAAGTTCTCTGTAGATCCCAGGTATCAAGCCTTTGTCTGATTGGTAATGTGTAAATATTTTTTCCCATTCTGAATGTTGTCTGTTTGCTTTGGTTGTTGTCTGCTTACCTTTTCAGTTTAATTAAGTCCCATTTATTTATATTAGTTGTTGTTCAAATTACCACAGAAGTCTTCTTCATAAAATCTTTCCCTAGGCTGAAATCTTGAAGTGTTTTCCCCACACTTTCTTTGAGGATTTTTATTGTTTTATGCCTAAGATTTAAATCTTTTATCCGTCTTGAATCAATTGTTGTGAGTGGTAAAAGGTTTGGGTCCAGTTTTAGTCTTTTACATGTGGCTATCCAGTTCTCCCAACACCATTTATTGAATAGAGATTCTTTTCCCCAGTGTGTGCTCTTGTTAGGTTTATCAAAGATCAGGTGACTGTAAGATGTTAGTTTCATCTCATGGTTTTCTATTTAGTTCCAAATGTCTATATCTCTTTTTGTGTCAATACCATGTTATTTTGATAACTATAGACTTATAGTATAGCCTATAGTTTGGTAGGGTGAAATCCACAACTTTATTTTTATTACTAAGAATTGCCTTCATTATACAGGGTTTTTCTGATTCCATACAAAATGAAGGATTATTTTTTTTCCAAATTGTGAAAGTACAGTGTTGGTATTTCAATGGAGATTGCATTGAATCTGTAGGTTGCTTTTGGATGTATAGACATTTTAACAATGTTGATTCATGCCATCCATGAGCGTGGTATGTTCTTCCATTTGTTAATATCTTCCCCTATTTCTTTTCTTAGGATTTCAGAATTTTCTTTGTAGAAGTCCTTCACTTCATTAGTTAGATATATTCCTCAGTATTTAAGTTTTTGGGAAGGTACTGTGAAGGCAACTGTGCCCTTGATTAGTTTCTCAGTTTGGTTGTTGTTGGTATATACAAAGGCTACTGATTTGTAGACACTGATTTTATATCCTGAGACATTGGTGTATTTTTTTGATTGCTTCCAGGAGTCTTTTAGTTGAGTCTTTGGGGTTCTCTAAATATAAGATCATATCATCAGCAAAGAACAAGAGCTTGACCTCCTCTGCCTCCATTTGAATGCCCTTTATGTCCTTTCCTTGCCTAATTGTATTGGCTAGAACTTCCAGCACTATGTTGGATAGTAGTGGAGATAGAGGACAACCAGTTCTAAGTGAAAAAGCTTTCAGGTTTACTTCATTCAGTATGACATTAGCTGTGAGTTTGTCATGGATGGCTTCAATCAGTTTAAGAAATGTGCCACTTATGCCTATATTCTTAAAAGTTCTTGTTAGAAAAGAGTGCTGAGTCTTATCAAATGCTTCTTCTGCATCTATTGAAAGGATCGCTCTTGTAGTTTTGTCCTACCCCCCAAAGGTGTGCCATTTTAATAAGTGAAGCTTACTGAAGAAAGCTTGAGGGTGTGGTGTGCACATCTTTCTTAAAAAGAAGATATTTTTCATAAAAATGTCTTTAGCCAATGGGTCAAAGTCAATTTAATTCAAAATCAGTTTTCATAAAATTCAAATTTCATCAACAGCTATAGAAGTAGAAGTCCATTTCCCTGTGTATCCCATTTTTTAATCATAACAGTTTTCTGGAAGAGGTTAAATCACTCAAAATATCAAGTTGCCTAAATGAAATAAAAATGTCTCTAGAGATGTTCCCATTCATTTATTCATTCAACAAACATTCAAGTAGACATTTATTTAGCTAATGAAATACCACACTGGGCACTAATCTAAACCATGAGGACGTATTTTTGAAAATAAATAAGAATTGGATAAAGGAGCTACTGAAGGGTCATATTTTGCAGGAAATCCAGGTTGAATGTGGCCGGAAAAGGAGGAGAGATTCGGCTCTCTGCAAGCATGATGGTGTGGCACTTTTCCCAAACAAAGAAATATCAAGAAATAATAAATTTCAGTTTGGCCTATTAGCCTTATGATTCTTGTAAAACATTTGGGTATATGTCTGGCAAATTAATGGAAATGAAGGTTCAGAACTCAAGATAGAGCTCTGGTATAAAAACATAATTTTGAGCTTCTTATGATATCAGGAAGAAATTTGATGCTATGTTCGAGAGAGAATATATAGTAATAGAATTGTTACTGAGCCTCATATAATATTACATTTAAATTATTGACAGAAGAATATCAAGTGAAAGAGAATGATATGTTGTAATCGGAGAAAAGGAATAGATTGGGGATATAGCCACACTTTTAAGTTTTTTGGAGATAAGTGCTATGTTTGTTCAACTTTGTAACTTGGGGCATGGAGCAAAGAAAGAAAAGATGTAATATCTAAAAATGACTGTTTATTATGTGAATGTGTTGAGCACTTTTGTAAGTGAACTTATTTTTCAATTTTTAAAAAAGTTTCCCCCCAAAATTTAAAATTATCTTCATATCTTATATTTGAATAAATAAAATCCACAGTCAAAAAAAAAACAAATTTCAACATATTAATATAAATTGTCAAAAGCTTTCTACAAATATGTTACCAATTTTCATCTCTGCTATGTTCTTCTTTTTATTTATTTTTTCTTTTCACTCAGATGCCCTGGGGTTGAGTGCCTGTGGCATTATTGCTTACAGCAACCTCAAACTCCTGGGCTCAAGTGATCCACTTGCCTCAGCTTCTTGACTAGCTGGGCCTATATGCACCCACCACAATGCCTGGTTATTTTTAGTGATGGGTTCTCGTTCTTGCTCAGTCTGGTCTTGAATTCATGAGCTCAAGCAATTCTTCTGTCTCAACCTCTCAGAGTGCTAGGATTACAGGTGTGAGCCACTATGCCCAGCCTGTCTCTGCAATCTTTTAACACACAAGACCACCACAAGCAATGACCATTATTGTTATTTTTTTATTTAGCTAAGTTGATAGCTAAATAATGCTTTCTGCAGGTATTATATGTCATTGATTATATGTTCCATAAGTGATTTCACCATGGCATATCACACCTAATTAGGTTATGACATGTATTACATTTCATTAATTTTTGTATTTTCATGAAGATTTGTCCCCAAGTCAACATTATTTATTTGTTTTTCTTCTTTAAGGTGGAATATTCACTAAAGTCTAGTCCAGACTGTTATCACTTCACATATTTTTTCTCATTTTACACAGACATATTCTTTTTTTTTTTTTTTTTGAGACGGAGCCTCAAGCTATCTCCCTGGGCAGAGTGCCATGGCATCACAGCTCATAGCAACCTCCAACTCCTGGGCTCAAGCGAGTCTCCTGCCTCCACCTCCCAAGTAGCTGGGACCACAGGCACCCGGCCATTTTTTGGTTGCGGCCATCATTGTTGTTTGGCAGGCCCGGGCTGGGGATTCGAACCCGCCACCTTAGGTGTACGTGGCTGGCGCCTTAGCAGATTGAGCCACAGGCGGCAGCCTTACACAGACATATTCAAAAGGCAAATTTAAAAAAAATCATATTTTTATTGATATTACACGTTGTCTTTCTTAATACAAAAGTTTTTTTCTCCTCTTTTGTTATGACTTCTTATCAAGTCAAATTCCACTCCCAAAAGAGCTCCTTCAGTGAATCTAAATTCAAGTAAGAGAAAATGTTTTCTCTCTTGCTTTTATTTATTTGTCTGATATCCATTCTTACACTTGACTTCCCAGAATAAGTGAATTTAAGCAAAAAGAATTACTTACAAGACTACAAAATGGTTGAGGAGCCAGGTTGATGTTTCAAGCAATGCAGCATGATTATATGTATGCATATGTGTATACAGCTATTTATATAAGGAGAAAGTTACTATTTGCTATTCCACTCAATATCCTAATTCATTTGTCAGTTTCTTTGCTACATTTTGTACCATTTCCAGTCAAAACGGTGAAACCAGTCATAATTTAATTTTTAACTTAGTTATCTAACTAAAGACCAACAAACATGTTTGACCATTTATCAACTGGCACCTGTCATTAATAATTCAAGGAATGGATACGCACAGAAAGGAGTAGGATTAATACATCGTAAGAGATAATGCTTTATTTTTTACCACTCTATTTTTAATATCTATTGCCAGCAACACACCCTATGTATTTATTTAACAAACAAAACTGAATACTTGCTTTATGAAATGATGAGTTTTTAATGAGAAATTTAGCATCAAACAAAAGGAAAATGGAATGAATGCCTAATTTTCGAAGAGATTTCATATTTTTCTCTTCTTACATCCCTTCCTCTCCGTCCTCTTACTCTTACAGTTGGATTATCACCAACTTCAGAGGACAACTGTAGAAGTGCAGTATTATAAGCTTTTTGTTCAAGAGCCATATTTTAGTAGAAAAAAACATCATCACCCATAACAGTTATTATCCCTCTGTGTTACCAGATGACCTCCTCAACAACCTTATCCTGATGCATGTGCACGTCATTCTTATGAAATCTTACAATATCCCATAGGGACTCTTTTAGGCTACCAGAGACAATACTCTTTTGCTTCAAAACTCTCACATTTCCACAGTTCATCCAAAAATCTCCTAGGGAACAATGACTCATGCTGAAGTAATTCAACTACCAAAATTGTTTCCCAGTTCCCTTTTCCAAAATATTATTCTTGAAACAGAAAAATGTCTGGTAGGTGTTTACTTATTTATGTCCTTCTCATCTTCAGTTTTGAGCATTTGTAACAGTAGAACAGCTGTAGGATCTATAGCATATCAATAATTGATAACACTGTCTGCACCCTGCGCAAAGTTTTTATCTGCAAATAGGAACACCTGGGGAAAAGCAGCTTTAGATCAAACTGGGCCATTGAGATCCCTAACAAAATTAACAAATAAAAGGGAGGGATATTGGAATAAACCTGATCTAAACTCAGAAAAAAACGTACAGTAGCTCTAATTAGAGACTGTAAGTTGCTAAATGATAGCTATATAAACATAGTTTTTATCAGAGAGAAAATAATTCTAGCTTAAAAGAACATTTGTTAGAAATACTTTTCTTCATTTCAAAATAATTCACTATTACATAATATAGTATGATGTGAATATAAACATATTCATCCAAATCTATATCTTCTCAATTCTATATACAGATAATTCATAGCATTATCATACAGTGTGAAAAAACAAAGTTGCATAATAAGGCAAACATTCTTTCTATGTTAGAAATATTCTTTCTTCATTTCAAAATAATTCACTATTGCATAATATGGTATGGTGTGAATATAAGCTTATATTCACTCAAATCTATATTTTCTCAATTTTGTATACAGAGAATTTATAGAATAACACATAGTGTGTAAAAATAAAATTGCATAATAAAGCAAATACTCTAATCTTTACAAAAGGCAACACAGAAGAATACATTATTTTCAAATACGTATATGAGGTTAAATTATTTGAAAAGGATTGGGAATTATAAGAATAAAATTTCCAGTACTGATATCTAAAACAGAAAAAACAAGGAAAATTACACAGCAGTGATATATTCAAGGTTGTACCTATTAGATTAGGGGTTGTACTAGATCATTCCTTTTATTATGTTTTATAGAAAGCACATTATTTAGACAAATACAAGTACATTATTTTAAAAAAATTAAAGTATTACATCAATGATTTACTGAAAATACCTACAAATAACTTTCTTTCATTGTTGGTAGACTGAGCACATCCATACATAGTAAAAAATCAGAGAAGTAGTGAAGATAGATGCATAAAATAATAATAGTAACAGTGCATATGAAATGAAAAATCTATAGAACTTAAAGAGCTATAATGAACTTGATAATGAGAGTTATTTAATAATCATGCATAGAAAGTCTGTTGTCTGTATTTTTTGAACAATGGAGAATTTGCTTGAACAAGGTAAGGAACAAAACATAACGCCCTGTCACAACTGCCTTTCTGGGAAACTATGGGAAGTAAAAAAGAATGCTTAAAAAAGGGAAGATCTATATATCCCCCCCCCACCAAGATCAAATGCTGTGATTAAAAGCCACCAAAAATACCAGAAAATAAATTTTAAGACTCCTGCTAGAGAGCAGTTTACTAGATAAGGTGAGCAAAAACTAGGAATGCTGGAGATGGAGTTTGAACAAAATCTCTGAAGAAGTATCCCCATTTAAGAAGAGGTGGATTCAAGGCAGGTTTCTAAGTGGCAGGAATCACCTTATAATCTAGATATAGGATAAAAAGCTAAAAATAACATTAGATTTCAATAGACTGCTAGGAAGACATAAGGGGCATCTGAAATAATTTTTGGATATTCATGGTGATTTTAGGAATACAAATACATGTCTTGACTGTCTCAGGTATGCTGACTCAACATTACTGAATGAAAATGAAAAAAAAAATACCTTCCTTACTGCAACACTCATTGACAAACACACACAGGCACATACACAAATCTCTTTCTGGTTGATTGTAGTTAGCATTTCATTTTATTTATTTTTTATGCAGTTAGTATGTTAAAGAACACTTGTGATAATTGTACACCATTAACAATAACAATGAAAAATGATCATACTAATTTTTTGCTTAGTTATTCTTTCCCATGGGAACACTTCATGAATATTTGGAACTTTGCATTTTCTCTGCTGTGTTCCAAGATCTAGCACATTGGTACACATTCGATGTTTTCATAAAATTTTGCTGACTGAAAACATGCTTTAATTCTAGATAAACATGACAGATGATATAAATTAATGAGGCTGGGTGCCTGTAACTCAAGCGACTAAGGCACCAGCCACATACACCAGAGGTGGTGGGTTCGAATCCAACCCGGGCCTGCTAAACAACACTGACTACAACCAAAAAATAGCTGGATGTTGTGGCGGACACCTGTAGTCCCAGCTACTTGGGAGGCCCAGGCAAGAGAATCACTTAAGCCCAGGAACTGGAGGTTGCTGTGAGCCTGATGCCACTGCAATCTACAGGGGGACAGCTTGAGGCTCCATGTCAGAAAACAAAAACAAAAACCAGAAATAAATTAATGAATAAATAAAAACCGGTCATTTATCCTAGTACGCCGGGAGACAATGCAGGTGTACTGCTTGAGCTCAGGAGTTTCAGACTAGCCTGAGCAAAAGCAAGACCCCATCTCTAAAAATAGCCAGGCACTGTGGCAGGTGCCTGTAGTCCTTGAGAGGCTGAGGCAGGAAAATTGTTTAAGCCCAAGACTTTGAGGTTCCTGAGAACTATGATGCCACAGCACTCTACAGAGGGTAAAAAAGTGAGACTCTGTCTCAACAAAAAAAAAAGAAAAGAAAGAAAAAAAAAAGAAAAGAAAGAAAGAAAGAAAAAAGAAAAGAAAAGAAAACTGATCATTTGAAGTTTTGTTTTTATATTAATATAGAAAAAGGTAATGGTTTCTGGGAAAATGTAAACAAGGAATGGGTAGGATAAATGGAATGGTTAGTGAACAAGCTAAAAACATGTAGAATAAATGAAAAAGTAAAAATAAATGCACAGCCATGTCATATTTGTATATTCAAAATTGTCCTAAGTTTAAATTCAGAATATTTATTGTTATGATTCTTATTCTTTTTTTTTTTAATTGTTTGGGGTTCATCAAAGATACAATTAGTTTACACAGATTGCGTTTGTTAGGTTAAGTCCCTCTTGTAATTGTTTCCCATCCTCCAGAAGTTGTGCCATACACCGTGACCCCCCATCCTCCTCCCTCCTCCCATCTGTCCAATCCCTTATTCCTTTAACCCCGCTTGTATTAAATTATCTACTGCCTTCATATTAGAATTGAGTACATTGGATTCTTGCTTCTCCATTCTTGTGATGCTTTACTAAGGAAATGTGTTCCACCTCCATCCAGGTTAACACAAAAGATGTTAATACAAAAGATGTAAGGTCTCTACCTTTTTCAATGGTTTAATAGCACCATGTATCCATGGTATACATATACCACAGTTTGTTAATCCATTCCGGGTTGCTGAGCATTTAGGCTGTTTCCACATTTTGGTGATTGTAAATTTAGCTGCAAAAAACAGTCTAGTGCAAGTGTCCTTATGACAAAATAATTTATTTTCTTCTGGGTAGCTGCCTAGTGATGGGATTGCAGGACCAAATGGCAATTCTAATTTGAGGATTCTCCTTACTTCCTCCCCCCAAAATTGTATTAGTATGCAGTCCCAGCAGCAGTGTAAAAGTGTTCCCTTCTCTCCACATCCACGCCAGCATCTGCACCTTTGTGACTCTGTGATGTGGCCCGTTCTCACTGAGGTTAGGTGATATCTCAGGGTGGTTTTGATCTGCATTTCTCTGATGATCAGGGATGATGAACTTTTTTTTTTTTTAATATTTGTTCACCATTCATCTGTCTTCATTAGAGGGAGAATCTGTTCATATCTCTTGCCCAGAGGTAGATTGGATTGTTTACTCTTCTTTGTTGTTGTTAATTAATCTGAGTTCTCTGTAGACTCTAGTTATCA
This sequence comes from Galagoides demidoff, assembly GCA_963574575.1. NCBI lineage: Eukaryota > Metazoa > Chordata > Mammalia > Primates > Galagidae > Galagoides > Galagoides demidoff. The sequence continues at coordinate 29,508 of CAUYQV010112146.1, forward strand.
ATACTTTGAGCTTAAATTTAATAATTAGGAAATTAGACACATCAAGGACCATCAAAGTAAGAGTAATGTAACATTCCAAGATTTGTAAGTGGTTAAGTGACTATCAAACCCCCCCTTTCATTGTGGGCAATAGTTTCTTAAAACACGGATTCAGGGAATTTTCATTGATCATGAAAATTCTACTGGAATTCAGTGAAAATAAGACTTAAAAAATCTCCTTGGAACAGTTGATGAAGAATGAAGCCATAAAAAGGGACTTCTGCTTCTTCTTCTTGTTATGGCTTTTTTATTTTCTGCAGTCGAATACATGAGTATAACCAGTTTTTTGCATTCAAGTAAGTTCATCTGGAGCTGCCTTTGCTCTCTTCATGCTTGTGAATTAATAAATTGGAGGGAAGGAACCACCTATTATGGAAATTAAAATTAAGTGAAAGCTTTTCTGATTGAGATATAATAATCCTTGTAGTTTGCAGCAGCATGCAAAACTACTATTGCCTTTCCATAACAGCAAAATCCAATATTGTCAAAATTTTGGAATACTCTCTTGTGTTGGCAAAGTTAAGACAGGTATATATTTTCATCAAGCCTGAGCACTCTGTGTATGTTAAATTTTTGGTATAGAGAGAGGGATGACATGCAGTGTGCATTCTTAGTTTCAGTGGGGAATGCAAAGTTGTTAACATAAAACCAGTAGTTACAATGTAGATAAAATGTTTAAAACAAATAGCAGAAAACATAAATTTTATTTTATACACATTCAACATTCACTTTGCCAATAATACATTTTATACCACAAAGGGCATGGAGTATGAAGAGGTTTAGAACTAAATATACACGAATTAAATTTTATAATGTCTGAGTTAGTTCCTAATGACTTTTTTCCCACTATGGGTTATTTCTGGTAGTGAAAGTAAACCTAATATAAGAAGTATAGAAATCTGAACCGGTTACATAGATACAAGACCAGAATCTGTTACCATTCAACAATGGTTGAATATAGTGTAGTTTTAAAAATTTTATGGAAAAATATTTTGTCTTATGAGTCTGTTATGATAGAGAGGTAAATAAGACCACTAGAAAATCACTAATGAAGCAGTAATTAATTTGCACAGTTCCTCATAAATTTCTGAGCTCTATGCAGAAACCTTGGCAGGTGTTAGAAAACATAGGAATCTCTGACATTCTGCTAGACGTCAATGATTATAACTACTTGACAGTGATAAGTATAAAGCCTTAGCAGACAGACTCACTTCAAGGAGATTATTCTTGTCAAGCCTCAGCTGGCTGTAACTAGGAGTGAATATAACATTTGCTTTGATGTCTCCTAGGGTTTGCTCTGGGAGAGAATGTGGGTGGATAGTGGAAGAGTTTCTGCTAATTTCTGGGGAATCTCTATTCCATGCTACCAAAAAAAAAAAAAAAAGGAAAACTGACAACAACATAGTTTTGGAATAATATAGAGACTCTTAGTGTCCTGTGCTGTTTTAGCAATCACCACAATATAAGTTGTTCTTTACATCCTTTCATGTGAAAGTTCATGTTAATGTCAAATATTTACTATTGCTGTCTTTGATAGTCCAAAAAAGGCTAAGGGCTATGCTAATAGAATAATATTCAACCTATACAATAAAAAATCCAACCATATATTTGGAGAGGCTTATCCAGTACATTAAACAAATGTGTGTATTGTTCTCAAATGGCTCTTCCCCACCTTCTGTCCCTGTCCTGCTGCATGTAGGTATTCCACATTCATTGACGATCACCGAGCTACTTTTAAGTGCTGTTTTAAGCTAAGATCTGCCTTAGAAAATTCTGAATTCAAATACAATTTTGTCCAAACCAAAAGAGGAAAAATGAAATGCTGAATAAATAATATTTAATAATTCTTTAATTTGAATTAACTTAAAACTTGAAGGAACAGAAAAAAGCATAACTAATCTAGACTCAGTGTTTTTTTTTTTATTGTCCAAAAAAGAGGGAACAAAAAAAACACACAGTATTTTTTTCCAGTAATATCTAAAGTTTTTAAGCATTTGCATGTTTCTCAAACAGGTTGATGAAGATCTTGGTTTTAAAACTGAAAATTGTTTGCTCTTCCCTAAAACCTAAGGTGTAAGCTTCAGTTTTTTCTGCTTTCAGATTCATGTTGATAGGTCTCACAAATCTATAGACTAAAACAACAGGCAACATATTGAAAGGACTATAAAAACTCAGCGAGTTTCACTCTTTGGCAGTAATTCTCACTTTTTCTATCAGAGCAGAGCAATAAAAATGTTGAGAGAAAAAAATCTTAATAGGATATATGGCAATTTCCAGCCCTGGAGGCTGAGTTTTTATCTTTTTTATAAGTTGAACCTGCCACTACTATATTCTTCTAAGTGGTAGATCCACTTGATGTATATGATAAATGTGTGTGTGTGTGAGAGAGAGAGAGAGAGACAGAGAAAGTTTCATAGAATTCCAGCATTTTCAGTGTGGTGGTACCTTTTTTATTTACATTTTAATTAATATAAAAGAAATAAAAAAAAGAATCACTTGATGAAGGCAATTAATTCATATATAAAATAGAAAAAAAACAATAGGATCAAAATGAATATATTGTGCATTATGTCAATAGTTTAATAGTAGAAGGAACTCTACTCCCTTAAAGATTATGTAGAATATGAAGTAACAAAAATTTATTTGGAAAAAAAAAATGATTCAGTGTTACAAAGTCAAATCTGAATGGGATAAGATATTATTCAAATATTGTGTCACAAGTAGCTTTTCTATTATTTAGAAGTTACTACCCCCCAAAAGAAAACAGTCCAGGATAGGAAATTTTCTAGAAAGGAAGGGAAATTAACAATCCCTTTTAATGTTCTACTAGAGTATATTGTACTGTAGTATTTACAGTGAAACTACATGTAGAAACTATTAAAGGGAGAATATTGGGAATGACTTGTACCAAAACAAAAGAAAAGGAAAATGAGTCATACTCCTGATAATACATCTGGTGTTGACGGCAGCATTCAGTGTGAACTACTTACTCGTGCACATATGCATGTGTACTTGTGTGTTACAGACCCAGGCTTCTTTTGATATTTTTTTATTTCAGATTCAACATTGTGTTCAACTTTTACCTATTACAGCAGGGGTAAGAAAATAATCAGAGAATCTGCTAGGTCAAAATATTACTCTTCTTCATCCAGATAATTAAATAATTAAATACGTTTATGGTTTACATTATTTTTATAATAGACCTCTATGTTTTCATTTTACATATAACCTTTATTGATAACAGAAAAGAAAAACTAACATTGCTATTGAGAGGGTTATTTTTTTTAAATTTTGATACATTGTAGGTAGATATGCATTATACAATACTTTAAACATTTTATATTGTGATAATAATTATGAAAATTATGTTAGGGTGGCACCTGTGGCTCAAAGGAGTAGAGCACTGGCCCCATATACCGGAGGTGGTAGGTTCAACCCGGCCTCAGCCAAAAACTGCAAAAGAAAAAAAACAAAGTATATATATATGAAAATTATGCTATATTTTATCAAGACATACTGTAATGTTTCATCCAAATAGTACTTCTTATATAGTATTTCAGGGACTTACTCTTCTCTAGTATAAAGATAAGTAAAGTAGATTAAATGAATCCTTTAAAAAAATAAGAATCATCTTTGTTTAGTTTTTGTTTAGGGGATCTATCCATCTCTGTAAGAGGAAGTTTAAAGTCCCCTATTATTATGGTGTTATAGGATGTCATATTGTGCAGACTAATTAAGGTCTGTTTCAAAAATCTGGGGACATTTAATTTGAGTGCATAAATATTTAGAATTGAAAGGTCTTCTTGTTGTATTGTTCCCTTGACCAATATGAAGTGTCCATCTTTGTCTTTTTCAACTTCAGTTGCCTTAAATCCACTTGTATCTGAAAATAAGACTGTAACCCTCTTTTTTTCTGATTTCCATTTGCTTGACAAATTGTTTTCTATATCAACACAATATTTTGAAGAACTGGAAAAATAGTACTTTGTTTTGTATGGAACCAGAAGAAATTCCATATAGCTAAGGCTATTCTCAGTAATAAAAACAAAGTTGGAGGCATCACCCTACCATACTGCAGGCTATATTACAAGTCCACAGTAATCAGAACAGCATGGCATTGGTACAAATACAGAGACATAGACATATGAAACAAAATAGAAAACCAAGAGATGAGACCTGTCTCTACTTGCCATCTGATCTTTGGTAAACCAAACAAGAGCATACAGTGGGGGAAAAGAATCCCTCTTCAACAAATGGTGCTGGAACAACTGAATGGCCACATGTGAAAGATTGAAACTCGACCCACACCTTTCACCACTTACAAAAATTGACTCAGCATGGATAAAAGACTTAAATCTAAGATGCAAAATGATAAAAATCTTAGAAGAAAGTGTGAGGAAAACTCTTGATGATGTTAGACTGGGTAAAGATTTCATAACAAAAACTTCAATGGCCATTGCAACAACAACAAAAAAATTAACAGATGGGACTGAGTGAAGCTGAAAAGTGTCTGCACAGTTTGACAGTCCCTTAACCACTTACAAACCTTGGAATATTACAATACTATTACTTTACTGGTCCTTGATGTGCTTAATTTCCTAATTATTAAATGTAAGCATTTATGGGAGTGTAGCAAAGGCACAGGGTAACAATAAAACACAAGCATAACACTGCCTTTCAAATTCCCCTAGGCATTTTAAACTAGTTTTCTAATTAGAATTCATAAATGCTTTATTTAAACAATGAACTCGAATAATAAACAATGTTTAATACAAACTCAGGTATACAATTTAAGCAAAATAAAGCATTTACAAAAATAAATAGTGGTACTTTATTGTTTTATTCACAAGAAAATAAAAATACATATAGTTGTGCTTTACCTATAACTTCACATTAGCTGGATTTTAATATGTACACACCTCTACAAAAAGTGGAAATGTGTGAAGTTTTGCAGCTTTTCTTTCATGTTTCCAGCAATTTAATTGCATAGGTATGTTCAATATCTCTCTTTGCATATTTCTCTCTATTTCATGATTCATGGTCTTTTATTTATACACACACACACATCTGTATATGTAAGTATATCTACATGTTGAGGTTCAGGCAATGGTCTGAGTTCTTGGGCCTTGGTGTGCTCTTTGCCAGAGAATAACCAGATCCACCAAAAGCAAAGCAAGCATGAAACAAAATTTACCAAGGAAGAGAAAATAGGTTTACAGAGCAATATACCAGAGGCAATGAATGGGCCCTCTTGTCTCGGTAGGTCTGGGGTCCTATTTTACACTGTCTGGACAAGGTCTTCTTCATGATTTAGACATTAACTATTGAACCACTTTGATGGACAGTTAATGCCATAATAATTAGCCTTAGATTACTCTGAGCTACTTCCCAATTCTTATTCTCCTGGGCTGCCTGGCCTGTGGGCTGAGGATTTCCCATATTTCTTTGCAGATGGACTAGGTGCTGGCATGGGTGCATAACTTCCCCAGGGAAATACTTCACAGGTGACCATAGTGATATTCAGAAATGAGGTGTGTCCACTTTTTCTAGGATGAGTTAGCAAACTTAATTGTTTGACCTTATGTTTTAAGTAGGTTTCCTTCATTTTAATAAGGCATATATTACTTTTTAAAAATATTATGTTCCAACAGGAATCCCCTTTAGAAACTATAAAATTCTATTTTATAGTTTTCCCCCCACTGGCTCATAGAAACTGCTACTACAGCTACCAGAATGAGGAAATAATTCACATGTACCTTCAATGTGTACAATTAAGAAAAGGTTACTGAGCACTTGAAATTAAAGTCAAAGGTAAAAAAATTTAAAAATTAATAGAATTTTATTTTAAAATAATCCAACACAGCAAGTATTCCAGACTACTGGGATATGTGTGTATAAACTACTGCTATACATCACATTATTCTCAGAAGACTGAAAATTTCAATAGTATGTCACATTTCAGGAAGAGATAATATTGCTTCAAGAAATGGCAAAGTAGGTTCACTGCCTACTGGTTACCATGACAGATTGTATCACTGCCCAGGTCCAGGTAGACATAATACTCACATACACAAGTTATGTGAAGCAGATTTATTGCATAAAAATAGACAGCAAGGGACAACAGAAACCTAGGATTTATTATGAGCCAGTTTCTCAAAGCTCAGAAAAGCTGCCCAGGGAAGATGGAATCTGTGTGCCTTTCTTCCACTTAAACCAACAGTTGAGAGACCCTAGAATGAAGCTATCGCTGGATTATATGCCCCAGATTTCATGCCATGACGTCCTGGGCTAAAGCATTGGAGGACATCCTCTTCATAGGTGAGACTAGAACAGATCCACTCTGTCCGGTTCCCCCTAATCTCAAAATGTTGCATTCCCAGCATATTATGCAGTTACCTTTGAAAACTACAAGTAAAAAGAGAGAAAAATTGGGTCAGTCCAAGGCTACCCAGGGAGCTATCCTATGGTATTTCACATTATCATAGTCATTGCTACTGTACTAGATTTGACCAGGCCAAATTTGCAAAGTATAGTCCCTGCCTTCATGTGTCTCAGGCTAACTGGGCAAATAAAACTACCAGATAGCAAAGAATTATGCTCTTTAAAAAAGTGACGGAATCAAGTCACAAAATCAAGCAATAATGAAGAAAAAGCAAGAATAATTAAGCTATAGATTACATTCTGTCACTGTTTATGTGTAACAATTGTTAATTTTTCTAACTTCTAAGAATTTTAAATGATCTGTGAAATGAAAACACTGACTTAATTTCCCTAGAGTTTTCCCATAACCCCCAAAGTATTATGACATGTTAAAAATAATTATTGTTATGCATCAATTTTTGTTTAATTACATAATGTCTCTAGAGGAATAAATCATGTTTCACAGTCTATGTTTGGTAAACATCAAATATTATATATAAATATATGAGTGTATTTGTAAGTTTATATTTATATAGATTGATGATAAATATAATTATCTATTATAAATGAACTAGTATTATTTAATAATATACTCACATAATTGATTTTATATATCTGTATAAAATATGTGCATTTTATATACATAAATACATGTACAAATAATTTCATTTAGAGTGGTGATAGAAATAATGTTTTCTTGATTTCATGGAGTTTAGTGTAATGAGAGAAAAATCAAGAATAAATTAGTAAGTACATACATAAAATGAATGAGTCCAAAAGAATCCGGAGTTTCTAAGTATAATTTGCAAATGATGCTGCTATTTATTGAGGCCAGTATAATTAGGTCTTTAGATGGGATAAGGGTATTGGGACATTCTGTTACACTGGAATTGTTAGTGAGCTAACCAAACCAATATATCAAGTAACTCAGTGTCCCCAATGTTTTTGGCATAAAAGACTGTGTCATGAAAGACAATTTTTCCATGAATGAGGATGGGAGATGGTTTCTGGATGACTCCAGTGCATTACATTTATCGTTCCCTTTATTTCTGTTAATATTACATTAGAATATATGCTGAAATAATTATATGAATCCGTGGGCAATGGGGAGCAGCTGTAAATACAGATGAATTTCACCACACACCTTCTGCCATGTGGCCTGGTTCCTAACAGGCCCTGGAGAGCTGCTGACCCATGGCCAAGGAATAGAAGCCACAGAAGTAAATAGTTGGACACAGGCATCTGGAGCAAACCACCAAGGAAGATGTCTGTGTAAACATAGATTGTCATTATATACCTGGCATTCAAACCATGTAATGGTTGATATTATGTAACAAAGTAATGGAGATAAATACAAGGGAAGAGAGATTAGAAATGAAAGTCAGATGGGGAAATGGGGTGGAGGTGGAGGAGTAGATAGAGAATGAACATATAAAGACCAAAAATCACTTGGCAACAAAGATATTTGCACCAGATTGTTCACTGTGGCTCAATTCACAATTGCCAAATCATGGAAGAAGCCCAAGTGCCCACTGATCCATGAATGGATTAGAAAATTATGGTATATGTATACCATGGAATACTATGGAGCATTAAAAAAATTGAGACTTTATCTCTTTTATGTATATGGATGGAGCTGGAAAATATTCTTCTTAGTAAAGTATCTCAGGAATGGAAAAAAAATTATCCAGTTTACTCATTACTACTATGAAACCAATTTATAATCACTCACACTTTCATAGGAAAGGTAAATCACAACTATAGCCTAGGATGAAGGAGAGAAGAGGAGGGGGAGGGAGGGAACTGGGCCAATAGAGGGAGGGTTAATAGGGGAATCACACCTATGGAGCATATTGCAAGTACAAGTTTATCTATTAGGTGTAAAACATAAATGTCTTAATAGTGTAATTGGGTAAATGAGGTGAAGGCTATCTTAATTAGTAGGATGTAAGCACTCTAATTTGTACAAGTAATCAACACATTGAATCCCACAATGGCATAAATGTATTCACGATCTATGTACAAATGACTTAATAAAAAAAAGAAAAGAAGACAATATAAAGTGCAGATGGTCAGTGTAACAGACCCAGAAAGGAGAGAGTTTTGTGAGAAAGGGTCTTTCCTGCCACAGGAAGCTGATACTGAGTAGAAATTACTCATTTGACAAATACTGATTGTTCGCCTACTGTGTGCTAGCAGCTACAATTACATGCACCTAGGATACATGAGTAAAAAAAAACAAATAAATATTCTTCCCTTGTGGAATTTTCCTTTTCTTCTTTAGCTGCATGACAAATACAGTATGTAATAAAAAATATTAACTGTGTAAATCATCAAGTGTTTTGGAATCTGATAAATGCTTTGAAAACATAAAGTAGAGCAGGTAAAATATTTTGCAAGTATGGCAACCCAATGGATTGTAGCAAGGAGAGTAATCAGACAATAATGGTAGTGGGCTTTCCCTTTAAGCTTTAAAAGATTAGTGAAATGGTAGCAGTCATATTTTGAGAGAATTATTCTTGTAATATTTTAGAAAATATGTTACGGGGAACAAATGCAGAAGCCCCACTTCTAAATAGGGGTTATTAATATAATTCACAACATAATTGAGGGTTTTGACCAAAATGCATAGGGAAGTAAGTGTAATTGGCTTCCAGATACAGTTTGAAAGAAGCTCCAGTAGCACATCCACATGAACTGAATGACAGCAGAGAGAAAAGGGAGAATTGAAAGGTAATATTAATATTTTTTGGCCTGAGCAATAGAGTGATGGACTGCCATCACCTGAGGTCTGGAAGACTGAGGCTGGACCCGAAAAGCTGCAGCATTTCATTTGTGGCTGTGTCAAGTTTATAACATTAGTGAGATGTTCAATGACAGAAATCATGGAGAAAGTCAGAACTGTGAGTCTGGGGGAATAAAGAAAAAAATGTCAGCTGGAGATACCAAGTGGAAGTTTTAAAACATATAGCTAGAATTTTAAAACATAAGACTGGATGTGATTACTTAGAGAATGATTGTAGATAGAGAAGGTATCCGGGTATTGCGATACAAGATGAAGGGAAAGAGAAAGTGTCATCAGAAGTTGCTTCACTACCTGTGAGGTGGTGCCCATGAATACGTCAAGGAGAGGTCATTAGCTACGAGTACTAGAAGGCTAACAGGAAAAGTAATGTTAAATAACATTGTTTAATTTTCTCAATAAGTCTATTACTGAACTGCGTAATTTTCTCTATTTCAAGGTATAAAAGATTGTCCAAAGACACACATTGATTAATTGACTGTAAGGTGTTGCTAAGTTTTAAATACTAAGAAGAGTTATAGCTTATACTGCTCTTGGATTGAGCTTTTCTTAAAAAAAAAAAAAAAAAAAAAAGGCTCAGTGCCTATAACTCAGGGGCTAGGGCACCATCCACATACACCAGAGCTGGTAGGTTTGATTCCAGCCCTGGCCTGACAAATAGCAATGACAACTATAAACAAAAAATAGCCGGGCATTGTGGTGAGTGCCTGTAGTCCCAGGTACTGAGGCAAGAGAATCACTTAAGCCCAAGACCTTGAAGGTGCTGTGAGCTGTGATGCCATAGCACCCTACCAAGGGTGACAAAATAATACTCTGTCTCAAAAAAAAAAAAAAAAAACTAAAACAAAAAACAGAGAGAGAAAGAAAAGATGCCCACAAAAATTGAAACTGATTGGGTGGTCCAATGCATTTGTTCACTGTATTTATTAACTGGATTAACCACTTAGTTCATTTTTGTTTAGAAATTTTAAAAGATAGATTCACTTGCTATCCTTTAAAATTTATACACATCTGTATTAAATGTCCTAACTTCTAGATCAGCTTTCAGTTCTCATTAAGTACTATCACCCCTCTACCATTATTTCAATATGCAAATATTGGTAAATAATAGATTCTGATTTCCACCTTCACTTTTTACACTTTTTCTCTTCTCCTCTAGAACCCTTTTTATTCTTGATATTAAGCAATCTCAAATAGTCTCTAAAGTCTCAGTTATATTAATCTTTGATTATTTCTGTTCTTTCAGCTGTTTTGTGTATATAGTGGTGCATTAAAATAAATTCTAGAACAGGCCAGAGAAACAAACAAATGGGCAAAGTGAGACAAGCACCGGGAAATGAATGATACCCACAGTGTAAGTTAAGATAATTCACATTGAACCCTAAATAAGAAATTAATCAGATAAAAAGATAGGATTCAAAAAGTATTCTGCTAGGAAATGAGTAAATAGAAGGCTAAGAATGAGCCAGTTGGGATAAACTTTTTCAGAATGAATCACCAATCCAAGTATTTTTGATCATGCATGAGTATTAGCTTAATTCTTGAGAATATTATTTAAACAAGAGTCTTATAGTCTCATGAAAGGCATGTAACCTTCAAAATCCAATGCTAAATTATGTTTTATAATAATGATTGTATTCACCATCCAACACAGCAGTATTTTAAATATCTTCTATATGTTACTAAAAATGAATATGGGACCCATTTTTGGCACTAATAATTTATAATCTAATTAATTAAGACAGCATTTGTAAGCATTACTTGCAGTGCAATCATGCAGTGGGTGGAAAAAGGTTTACTGCCTTTTCTTCCTTGGTAATGTCATGTATCATATGTTGTGTGGTTTTGAGTTTCTGGGGTGAACACTTTGGTGTTTTTCATTCTCACTCAGGGAAATGAATAAAGATAAATAAAAACTTATTTTGTATTAGCTGTCTATTCACATGAATTATTATGAGGAGGCATTGAATAGTTTGCTGGCTGAGAAAGACTTTAATTCAGCCTGTGAATAATCGGGCTTCCAAATAAACCAAATCATTTTTTTTTCCTATCAGAAGACAATGGAATGAGAATATTTTTTCTTGTTACTATCTGAGCTGTGGGAGAGGGTTTTTTTTTTTTTTTAGGAGGCGGGGGTCTTGTTACTAATTTCACTGTCCATATTTTAGCACTGTGAACACAACCTAAAATCATTTTATGTAGAATGCTGGCAAAGATTATGCACTGTCAACTGAGAGGCATTAACAAATTGACAAATGTGTAGTTTTTCTAGACCTCCTAAGATATTTCACCAATATCTCCTGGAATCTTATTACCAGCTAATCATACCTTGTCCCTTATCTAAAATAATTTTAGCTCAGCAAACTCTCCCAAAAAGAATGTACTATCTCTCGTCTCACTGTTTAAACTAGACGGACAAGAATTTATCTACTTTAAGGTCTATCATTTTACATTCATCACTTCAGTGTTCACGTAGGTGATCAGATCACAAACAGGCTCTGAAAGTTTGATCTCGATGGTAACTAGAAGTTATTTGTTTATTCTATTTTTTACACTAATTTTAAGAGCATCCAAGACCTTCATATTGTCAGAAATGCACCTCTAAATTTTTATTCAAACATTAAACTTTTATACTAGTCTTTTTACATCTATCTCCCTCATCTTCTTAGTCCAAATTAACAGATGTTTGGGCATTATAATGATCTATTTTATATGTACCAATTTCTTCGCTTACCTTTCATAACATTGCTTCTTTCTCAATCTTGCTCATAGTGCATAATTTTGGAAGAAAAGTCATTGCCATATAAAGGCAATATCATTAATGATATTCTTTGAACTATAACTGCATTATGAATGTAAAATTGAAGCTAAGACAAAATTTGAATAAGGAAAGAGCGAGAAGATATTTAAAAGTTGTTGGATAAGATAGAGTTGGGAATGAGGAACGTGTAGGATAAGAAATGAGAAGTTTCTAAAGCTACCAAAAATATAACACCAAGATTAAAATCTGTTTTAAAAGCAAAAACATGTAAGTCAACATTGCAGGACATGAAATAAACTATAGGATAAAAAAGTAAATCGCAAAGTTCTCCAGACATGAGATATAAGAGACTCTTCAGATAGGCAGTCATAGAATGTTGAAATCTTTTCATTTTGTAATCTAAACTTTTTTAGGCCCTGACTAATTAGCATATTTTTTCACTGTAACCATTCCATCAAAGGAAAGCTCGATAAATTTGATAAGTCTAGGTTCATTTAATACTATAATATGTAGTGAGTTTATCTGGTCCAAAGTTATTGTGAACCAACCATAGGGAAATTTTTTCCCAATTAAAATAGGAAATGAATGTATAATTTCCTTCATTTAATGAAGGACATAATTGTCATACCTGTCCTTAAATAATTACAATACAAAATGCCAACATACAAACATAAATGCTATCAAATTATTTTCATATTTGTTTTCCCAAAACAAATTAACATTTGGTAAATAAAGCTTTACCTTGAGGATTAGGCAAACATTAGTAAACAAAGTGGACTTTTTTTCCTCAAAAAGATCTTAATTTAGTTGTACATGTTTAGAAACAAAAGTTATTTTAAACAGAAACTGTATTTCCATATCAAAAGGAGAGCGAACACAGAGAAACTTTCCTTACAGTGTATTAAAAATACTTTATTAAAAGTTTCGCAGTCTAACAGACTATTTCAGCAGGAGGGAGAGAGAAGGAGAGAAAAATGAGAGAAATCTCAAAGAGCCACAGAAAGAATACTAACATTAAAAATCAGTTTCAGATGAAATAAATAATTGTGATAAGCAAATAGTTAACTGTTTAAAAGACATACCTCTAGTGAAATATATTTCAACATTAAATGAAAAAGAAAACCCTACTAAAATATAGTTTCAAAGGACAGCTTGTTTCTGGCACCCCATTTCACCTTGTTTTGGGAAGGGTTTCCTGAATTTCTTTGAAAATCCTGAATGAATTGAATGAAATGATTCATCTCTTGGTTCATGGGGGTGAATATGCAGCCCGAACTTAAGAACTAATCATCACATTCTGTCCCCTTGACCACAGTAATTGATCAGGCATGAACACATGATGCAATTGAATCTATGAGTCATCTGTAGGTTTTTGTTCCTGCTTCCGGGGAAGAGAGATAATTAAAAAATGAAGCAGTATAAATGCCTCACCACAACACAAATATAATATCCAATCTCATTAGGGTACCAAGGAATGAAATGTTTTTAGAAAATGTCAACCCGAAGATCTCTCCTTTTTACGTCATTGAGTGGTAGACTGGAGGGGGAGCTGGGTAGTATAACCACAGAAGCAGCTCTCTCATCAGCCCAAGGTCCCCTTCCACCCCACCCCACCCCAGTACAGAGGGACAACAGCAAGGTTTCCCATTTACTGATGTCTGTTATAATAGACGCAAACCTCCAGGCCTGCTAGTCTAACCACACTGCAACTGATAAGCCGCAAGGTTTGACTATAGTTTTGCTTTAACAGTATCCACTTTTTCATGTTTTCTTTGCGTTCTATTTTATTTATTTATTTATTTATTGAGACAGTCTCACTTTGTTGCCCTTGGTAGAGTGCTACGGTGTCATAGCTTACAGCAACCTCAAACTTTTGGGCTCCAGCGATCATTGCCTCCTACGGTAGCTGGGACTACAGGTGCCTGCCACATCAGCCTATTTTTAGAGATGGGAGGTCTTGCTCGTGCTCAGGCTGGTCTTGAACTCCTGACCTCAGGCAATCCTCCTGCGTCCACCACCTCCCTCAGTGCTAGGTTTATAGGGGTGAGCCACCACCACACCCACCCTGCATTCTTTATTTTAGGCTGCCATTTTGAGTTTCATTTTCATAGATTTTATTAATAATCTTCCAACATCCTGCTGTACCCATCTTCATACATTCATTACATATTGAATATATACTTAGTAATTTGTACCATATGTATCATATGTACTTTATTCATGGTGTCTGAGCCTTGCAATCTCATATTTTTTAATGGCTGTCAGGTTCTTTCTAAAACTTACTGATAACTCCAAACTATACCATAGTGACTGACAACACTGTGATTAATAAGGATTTATTACAGCAAATAATTAAAAATAAATTAATTTGACAAACTTGCAACTGAATCAATATAATCAGACATAAGATGTTAACTCTTAATTCCATATCAGCTTTTCGGTACTTTTCCTTCCTAATCTTCTTAATAGAAAAAAATTGTAGCATCTTCACAGATACCTTTTCTTGAAGCATTCTTTTTTTTTTTTCTATTAAATCATAGCTGTGTACATTAATACTGACATGGGGTACAGTAAGCTATTTTTATATACAATTTGAAATATTTTCATCAAACTGGTTAACATAGCTTTCGTGGCATTTTCTTAGTTATTGTGTTAAGACATTTATATCCTACATTTAGAAAAATTCACATGTACCCTTGTAAGATGCACCATAGGCATGGTCCCACCAATCACCCTCCCTCCACCCATCCTCCTTCCTCTCCCTTTTCCCCATATTCTTGGGCTAAAATTGGGTTATAGCTTTCCTATGAAAGCTATAAATTAGTTTCATAGTAGGAATGAGTACATTGGACACTATTTCTTCCATTCTTGAGATACTTCACTAAGAAGAATATTTACCAGCTCCATCCATGTAACCATGAAGGAAGTAAAGTCTCCATCTTTCTTTAGGGCTGCATAGTATTCTGTGGAGTACATATACCATAATTTATTAATCCATTGGTGGGTTGATGAGCACTTGGGCTTCTTCCATGACCTAGCAATTATGAATTGGGCTGCAATAAACTTTCTGGTACAAATATCTTTGTTGTAGTGTGATTTTTGGTCTTCTGGATATATACCTAGTAGAGGAATTGTAGGATCAAATGGCAGGTCTATTTCTAGTTCTGTAAGTGTTTTCCAGATATATTTCCAAAAGGAACATACTAGTTTGCAATCCCACCAGCAGTGTAGAAGTGTTCCCTTTTCTTGAGGCATTCTTGCTAGCAATTTTACTTGGGTAAACAAGGTACTGACAGGTAGTAGGAATCCAGATATTTCTGTTTTGTGTTGTTTTTATTTTATTTATTTTATTAAATCACAACTGTACATAATACATTTATGGGGTACAATGTACTGATTTTATATACAATTTGGAATGTTTACAGCAAAGTGCTTAACATAACCTTCACCTTGCTTACTTATTTGTTGTGTTAACCCATTTTTACTCTACTCTTCATTGTTTTGTTTTTAATGAATGAAGGTGATTCACGGCGAGGGCACCCCAGCTCAGCTCCATCAGTGCCAGCCACCCAGGAGGACCTGCCACGCCTTCTGCATCTCTGCCTGGTGGTGGTAACGCAGTGGAGGAGGGGAGGCAGAGCTGGAGAATGGAGTGCAGCAGAGAGGGTGAGCCGGGAGGAAGCCCGCAAGTCCCTAGTTAGTTGAGAGACCATGGTACAGCCCGCACTGCTGCCAGTGCCACCCCTAGAACCACCCTTGAACCTACAGAGCCCTCCTCCTGAGCATTTCACAGATCCAAGGGTGATACAGGGTTCCCGCTTTCAGGGGGACCAGTCAATTCCTTGGCCTCGTCCATTTTATGCAAGTTTCCTAGGCCTGGCCGATTTTATGAGTGGACTATATCCATTCATTAATACACTCACGCACCTTACCCCAGCAGAATGGACTGTATCCATTCATTAGTTACCAGATCCTGGCCAAATGTAAGTACAAAGGACCCATGTGGTTATATATATCCCTAGACAAAAAACCCAGGCAGAAAGATTTTTTTTTTCTCACTTGGATTTTTCCTTCTGCCAGGAGCTCTGGGGCATTTTCTCTTTGTTCTTTTCTGTAAAATAAATCCTATCTTACCACTGATTTGTGGTCTGTGGATTCATTCTTTGAATCACGTAGACCAAGGACCTACTGAAGAAGAAATTCCTGCATCAACGCTACATTTTGAAGGATGAATAAGTGAAAAAGAAAGCAAGGAAGGCATGAACTACTACCAGGAAATTTGAGAATAGTGTGACACATTAAAAATCCTGAGAATAGTAGGGCAAGATTCAAGGCTAATTATTTTAGTGCACAGATAGCTACTAAGAAAATGGTTACATGGAATACTGTTAGTTGCCACAAAATGTTCAGTATTTTTTTTGGTTGCATAGCACTAGACTTCTTGAATTGTTGTGTTTAGAAGACTTATTTCCCCTTGGTCTAGCAACAAAGTTCTTGTCAATCTGTTAAGGCAGAAATACCATGTTGCAGATTTTGGCTAAACTTTCTGTCAAAGATTGTAATGACCAAAGTGAAACAAGCAGAAAAAAAAAAATTCAGGACTATTGTAATCAGGGAGAGAAATTAAACTGCCCTCAGATGGTGGATGTTTAAGCACTGGGGTGAATAGTGGAAAAGTACTGAAGGACAGGACATGGAGAGGACAACTCACGCATGGATGACTTGTGTTGAGCACATTCTTTAATTTCTCAGTTTGCAAAGCTTGTCCAGGGGTTAGAACATCTTCATTGCCCAATTGGCGCCCATCAGAGTTAGGTTATCCTCCCATAGAAATTTGGAGAGAGGGACACTGACTTGATAATTTAATTTCAAAGGTTAGCTCTTGAGCCTTGGAAATAGCTGTAAAACTGACCAAAAGCTGAGAGATTAACATACACTTCAAAGGGAAGGAGAAGGACTTGCAATTATAAAGTTTTCCAGCGTAAATAATAAAAGGGAGGCTAGGGGCTTAGGGTCAGGAAGAAACCTGTTTAGATTTTAGTCAAGCTGGGGGGAACTTTAAGGTTGTTTTGGTACCATTTTTATTTTTTATTTCAGAGTCATATCAGGTACAAATGATTAGTTTACATTATTTTCATATCTAAGGTAAAGTTCAAGTTTTAGTTGAGCCCTTTACTTAGGGAGCATGCTGAACAAGGCCCTCCCTCCTCTCTCACCCTGCCTCTCCCTCCTTTCTCTCTGCCTAGATGAGTGTTTTTTTTCTTTTGTGTTGGTGTGTAGTTGTTTACATATCGGTTTTATATTAGTATTGAGTACATTGGATACATTCTTTTTTCCATTCTTGAGATACTTTACTAAGAAAAATGTGTTTCAACTCCACCCAGATAAACACAAAAGATGTAAAGTTTCCATTTTTTGTTGTGTTGGTATATACTCCATGATATGAATACAGTCCAGTTTTGTTGTTGTTGTTGTTATTTTTGCTGTTTTTGGCCAGGGCCAGGTTTGAACCCACCGCTTCTGGTATATGGGGCTGGTGCCCTACTCCTTTGAGTCACAGGTGCTGCCCCATACAGGCCCAGTTTGTTAAAGCATTCATGGTTTTATGGATATTTGTGTTGCTTCCACATCTTTGCAATTGTGGACTGAGCTATACAACAAAAGGAGTGTGACTTTTGCCTTTACTTACATTTTCCCTCTTCCTAGTATCTGGGATGTAGAATATTCTTTGAATTGTGAGGTTATGGGGATGGACGTTGGGATGAGCAGAGTAGTGAACTTAGCAGATTTTGAGTGTGAGGACTTTGTAGAGAAGAATGCACCCCATCAGTCCTGAAATGTATACTACCAGACATTTTAAGTGAAAAACATAGGGGGAGTATAATATCTGTTGCTTTCAGCTGAATATAATTCTAACTGGTAGTCCTTGTTTGTAGAATTGCAATGAATCCAAATGAGGTCAGAATATTTTGCCTCTCCTTCACGAACACATATAAGTTACCTTCACTTTAATCTTTACATTTGTTACTTCTTTATTCTTATTTACATCATTATTATGTATAGTTAGGTACATTTATATATATATATATATGTTATATGCGCACACACACACAGACACATACATATATATTTCTTTTCCAACTTAATTCAAGTTAGGTCTCAGATCTTGTATGCCAATTTAGAACCAATTTACAAGGTTTTACCTCATAATTTACCCTTAAGCAATATTTGTTTGAATAATCATGACTTTTAACAGCATCTATAGTTCAAAAGAGAGAAGAACTTCTAAATTTTTTGCATGTGTGAGACTCTATCAGTGATTTTGGGGTTTTGTGATGGTCTTTGCTACATATTACTCTACATGGTAAAACCAAAGTATAGACACCAGCATGGAAGAACAGAGAACAACACCTGCTGTTTATTGGTTTGATTGTGGATTGATTTGAAATGATACTAAAGTCAAAGGCAGAACAAATACAGGGGAATTTTGAATACTTTAGAAACGTTGAAGCTATCTAGCCTAAGTTTTCTCGAACCCTTTGTTCTTATACAATTTTAGCTAATTCAGAATATAGAGAAACTCAAGTTTAAAAATAATGACCTTTCAAGCTTGATCAAATAGGAAATTTTTTCATTTTTGTTATAGGTATTTTATTGGAACCTTAATTACCAAGATAAATAATGTCAAAGCTTATTGGAGAAATGTGCTCCACAATAAATATTAAACAACAAGATCATAATGATAATGATTTTTTCATTGAGGGCAGCTTTTGAATTTTTGATTCATACATATTAACTTTAGGCCTTAATAGAATATTGATTGTATATAAGGGTTCTATATAACAATAAAGTGATCCTTACAAATAAAAAACATCACATGAAAGAGCTTCTAATTAAAGTTGTAATTTATTATCATAAAAGCTAAGTTTAACTGCTATAATTTACGACCACTATACCTGGATAACTAACTCTGAACACAGTCAATAGTATTGACAAATAGAACCCAGTTGGCTGCAGCCTATTTCAAGCATTCAAGGCAGGCCACATTTGTAAACACCGAAATTGTCTTTCTTTAAGCATTGTGTTACACTGGCAAAAATAAACCTATTATAAAAGGGAAACAGGTAACTATTTTCCCCTACAGAGTTAAATTCCTTAAATTTTCAAGTATATGGGTTTACCCAAGAGTCAGGTTAATATTCAAATGGGTGTAGAAAGGAAAAGTGGGGGAAACATGCTTGAAAAGAAATATTTCAAAACAGAAAGCGTGTTTGACAGTGACTGCTCAAATTATATTCATATCACTAATTGAATCCAAAAATATTTATTGATTACTTCCTATGTGCTGGCCATGGTTCTATATGTACTATCAAAAAATAACTTGGGGCCAAATAAAAAGTGGAAAATAAAAGAATTGATGCTGTTTTTGGCCTCTAATCAGCCAGGTTGCATATATACAGGGCTGCTGTCTAAACTTCATTTGTTACATGAAGTATACAGCCAACATTTATTTATTTATTTATTGATTATTAGACTTTGATTTTTCTCTATTTCTTCTTCTCCAAGAATAAGAGCATAAGGCCTGGCTTGGTGGCTCACACCTATAATCTCAGCACACTGGGAGGCCAAAGTGGATAGATCACCTGAGCTCAGGAGTTCAAGACCACCCTGAGCAAGTACAAGACTCCCATCTCTAAAAAAATAGCTGGGCATTGTGCCAGGTGCCTGAAGTCCCAGCTAATTGAGAGGCTGAGGCAGGAGGATTGCTTGATCCCAAGAGTTTGAGGTTCCTCTGGGCTATGACACCACAGCACTATACTGAGGGTGACAAAGTGAGACTCTGTCTAAAAAACAAACAACAAAAAAAATTTAAGACAATGATAACTAATTTACTGGGATTTTTTTATGTGATAAATGAGATGATATGAAAAGCACTAGTACATTACAAACCTCAATGGATGGCATCTTACTATAATTAAATAATAAGTAATAATTGTGAACAGCTGTGAGCATTTGATCATTTGAAATATCAGCCATTAATAATGTAATTTGTAATTAAATTTGTAATTAAATGAACAAACTACATTATTGACGGTTGATATTTCAACTGATCGAAATATTTAAGGACTCACCTTAATGATCCTTGTCTTATTTTGATGTAAAACTTAAGCCCTTATGCTACATTCAACATTCATAAAAATTTCGTATATTGTGTTTCATATGTGTTCATCAATAATGCTTAATCACATTCCATATGATAGCTCTGGGCATTGCTGCTTGGTAAACAACTCTATGTGGCCTCATTCCCACAAATCCATTACATTCAAGGGGAACCATTGTTGCTTCCAGTGTGTATTGTTGTATAAGTTAGGCTTTAAGAATACTCCAAATAATACCAACAGACAATTGGTCTACTAGTGATAGATGATTTTTCAGATAGTGGTGCCTGCCTGAGGAGTCCCTAGGAGACCAAAAGTTCTGTGGCAGTCTATTTTATATCGAAGAGCATGTCACGTCTCATTTAGACTGTCTTCTGAGAGAGAAGTCACAATCTTGTATCTTAAAATTTAAGAGTATTCAGCAAATCAGTTAATTCAATTTACAATTATATAGTCTTCACTGTGAAATTCACATATGATTTTCTAACCTGCTGTTATCACCGAATTACCTGAATTCTCAGATGATAGTCATGACTATTTTTCTTTTCTCTTCTAATTTTATCAATTGTATATTTTGAATGATATTGTCTAGTGAACCTATAAGTGCTCAATAATAGGGAATAACTAACATTATTTAAATGCCTTATCAGAAATATGAATAGATTATCTTTAATGATTCTTTGCACCTGTATTTGTTTCATCATAAAACTTAAAAATCACATGGCATTATTTTTTAAACCTAGAACCATTCCTATGAGATTTTTAAACCTTTCTTATAGGCTAATTACAAATATTTAAAAACTTTCTATACCTTTCGTACATTCTAATTACAAATATTTATGATATATTAATTAAAAATAAAAGGCAGACATAACATTAGAAGTAAATTGAAGAGTAACACATAATATTCTCCACTTAATAGATTGTCCTACAACCTCTAACTCATTTCAACTAATGTAACCATTGTGAAGTATTTTTTCATTCTGGCACTGGTTCTTATTTCCCAACTCTTTCTTTGAAATTTTCTCCTCTCTCAGCCCATATCAGTGGATAATGATGTACTTTGCCTCTTGCACATTTGTACAACATACAAATTTCTGTCCTGGGGAAATGATGTTTATGGACGTCTTAGTTTCATTCAAATCCAGGAAAATGTGTTCTGTTTTTCTTTGTTATCACCAGGGCTTAGCATTGTGTGGGACAGAGTAATTGCTCTATACGCTTTGGATAATGGAGAATAAATCAAAGGAAAAAAAAAATTCCCGAATCACATTATTTATTTGAAATCATTGAAAAATATTTATATTTTGGTATTTATAGTAATATATTGTACATGAATATGTGTATATGGCTTTTATGTGCATATATAATGCTTGAATTTTATAGAAATAGTTTATATTTGGTGCTTCAATTTGTTATTTGTACTCAACACAATATAATAAACATTTTTTTGTATTATAAAAAGAATACCCATTATTTTCAGAGACTGTATGATATCCTGTAATGTAAATGCATTCATGTCTTTAATCTTCCTTTATTAATGGATTATTCTAACATTAACTTTAATATCTTTATATGCATTTACAAAGATTACTTTTTATATTTAAGAGGAATTACTGAGTCAAAGGTAAATAAATTACATTTCATATTTCTGCTGTGAAATGAAACTCTGAAATAATTGTTCAATAATTGCAGTCTTTTAATATATATATATGAATGTGTGTATGTATAGATGGATGGTGCACAATTGATAGGTAGACGGATAGACTGAGAGAGTGAGAGGGAAAAGAAGGATGGAAGGAAGGAAAGAAAAGAAGGAAACTTCTGAACATATTTGTATACATGCGTTTATATATATGAATATATAGTATATTTCCTTAAAGTGATATACATAAAATGTTCAAATAATTTAAAAAACAAATCTTGAAAACTATGGACATCTTCATCAACCAATGTTTAGAGATTGAGTAATAATATCGCATATCTCTTGTACATGTTACTTTGCAAGAAAAATAGATTCGTGCCTTCTTCTCTCTTCATTTTTTTTCCCTACTCACTTTTCTCTTGCTTCACACCATCTTCTAAGACACAAATTTCAGGGTCTCAGGAATCAGAGCGTTGAGTTGGCACCTTGTCAAGTGGGGAAGTGATAGGGAGGTGAAGCTGACTGGTGGCTTTGTGGTTCATGGGCCAAAAGTCTAAGGAAGAAGGGTAATGGTGGGGAGGGATTTACACAGCACAAATCTACTGAGCTTCTAAGGAATCTGGACCATTTTTCCTTAGAGTAAATCACAAATAATGTCTAAAGGAAGTGAAGCAAGAAAGAGTAGCATGGGATATAGTGAGCTTTGTGGCGATAACAACCAGAGAAAACAACTAATGAAATTTGTTTGCATTCTTGCAGATTGTGGAACTAGCTGTCAAGAAGTGGGGGATTCTGAAAGAATATTTTTGGGACTACTTGAGTTTCAAAGAAATATATATTCTAAGAAATATACATATATATATACATATATAGAGAGAGAGACAGACACATACATATACATATTATTACAAATATCATGTAAAATATTTAATATACGTTGGAACTATATTCATTAGATGTGGGTTTTTCTTTTAATTCAAAGTCTGTGACAGTTAATTTCATGTAATATTTTGTTTCTTCTAGAGTATTCAGTTATTTGGACAAAACCAAGTGTAGATGTTGCTGTTCTTTGGAAAGGTAATTAATACTTACAAGGAGTTGACTTTGAGTAAGCAGTCAGTGGCTAACCTGGGTAGTTGAAGGCCTGAAGAGTAAAACAGAGGTTTCTATGGGAAGAAGGGAATCAGCCTCATAACTGTAAGATAGAAAGCCCAAGTGAGTTTCCAGCCTAGGATTCTGCCCTGTGGATTTCAAATCCAAGATGGCAATTTCAACTACACAAAGTTTAGTTTGTGGTCCCCTCCCAGCCACCACAATTGTCTGAGCCAATACCTTATAAGAATCTCTTTCCTTTCTCTCTCTCTCTCATTTATATATAGACACAAACATACTGTATATGTATACACAGTATATATAATTTTACACATGTACATATAAGTTCATGACAGTTAACTTTGCAAACTCATCCTAGACAAAGTGCTACATACCTCATTGCTGGATTTCACTACAGTCACCCTTGAAGTACTCGGCTTGGGAGGTCTTCACTGACTCCAGTGCCAAGTCCACCCTTCAAAGCAATTTTGGAATGTTTTTCTGGAATGGACATCAAAATTGTGATCGTCTTACCCTTGAGGTCCTGAATGTGATCAAAATGTCCTCCTTTCAATATTTTCTTTGCCTCTGGGTAAAGAAAAAAGTCATTGGTCACCAGATCAGACCAGTAGGGGGCGTGTTCCACTATAGTTATTTACTAGCTAAAAACCCTCAGTGCCCTGTGAGCTGGTGCCTTGCTGGGATGCAAGTGCCACACCTTTCTCACGCTAAGATTTTCAGTTCAGGGTTTCCTGTTTCCCTATTGATGTTTTCTTGGTCTGCTCTGTTTTTCATAGTTAGCTGACGATTTTGACACACAACTGGATGACTTCTGTGATATTTTGTCAATTCTTCTCATTACTGGTCTCCCTGACCTTTCTTCATCAGTAATGCTTTCTCTCCTCTCAGAAAAACGTTTAATCCTTTTGTACACTGCCATTTTTTCCATGGCACTATCCTCATACACCTGGAGTAACATATCCCTGATTTCTCTTCCAGGGATATGTTGCTGGGTTTAACAAGAAATTGACAGATGTTTGTTCATTGTTCTAATTCAAACCGCAACATTCTCATGATGGAACACAATAACACAAATGGCAGTAATGAAGACTACTCAGAAGGACACTGTCACACACTGACATGCAGACAACTGTGAGAAACTGATACACCAAAGTTGTGAAACCTTAGTCGTTTGTAAAGTACTGTCAATGTACATGCCTGGTGGCAAGTTCACAAACCTGTCAGATCTATATCTATATCTATATCTATTTATCTATCTATCTATCTATCTATCTATCTATCATTGCATTCTTAAAGTGGCATCAAAATAGACACAAAATCTCTGCTAATAAAATATCCAAAGCAACAATGTTACCTTACCTGCAAAAGTGTTACTTATAACCCTGTTTAAGTCCTGAGACAGTATGTATACGTTTGGGGGCATAATGGTACATATGCCATTATACCCAAAAGATGCTCAGTTGAAAAGCAAAATCTGTGAAGGCAAAAAGTTTTATCCCTTTGTTCATTGCTATATTCAGAGTGCATACAACAGTGCCTGATGTTTGGAAGATGTTAAAAATAGAATATTTTACTTAGTGAGTAAATGAATGAATGAATGAAAGAGGAAAGGGGATATTATTGAAGAAATATCAAGAACTATACATTAATCTTAGTCTTTTATAGTAAATATTATTAAAGTCTCTGAATATTCTGTATCAAATAAAACTTTTATATCTAACATTTTATATTCAATTGCCTACAGAAATTTTCAACATCTGTAACAATCAATTGTAATATATGTTCCAACAAATATAAGTTTGGAAAACCAAATTATTTGCACAATTTAAATCAGATAAGGCCATCAAATAGACTAAAAGTGATTTCTAAAAGTATTACTTGTGGTTTTATTTGCCCATTAGAATGCCACAGTTCAATCTGAATGTAGATATATTCAATAGCACCATTCATTTTCTTACCGTTAAAATTCAATATTTGAAATGAACAAAATGATTTATTCCTCACTGACTACATTCTTGTCATCTTTACTCACCACTAACAAGCTGGTTTGAATTTCTTTTGTTTCTCCAAACTTAATTATCCACAGCTAATTACCTGATTATTTCCTTGTTAAAAATTACTGTTTCTGCTTAAGTAAAGAAATCTATCAATGTGTATTTAACATTCAATTTGTTAAAGTCTTCTTCCCCTTACACCAGCTAGTAACAGGAAGACAACTCTTTTCTTCGGAAGTTTCATTTGAAGCACATGCCACAGTGACAGAGTGAAACTCTTGCAAAAGAAAAAAAAAAGGGAATAGATTTTGGTTTCTAGTTTTCCATGCTGTTCTTCTATCTTTTTCACAATGCTTTTCTTTTGTCTATTTCCTGAGAAAGTAACTGGAAATGTTACACACAAATTGACATTGACGGGTGACTCTGTTAAACTTATAATGGACTGAAAAAGGGAGACGTGATCTCTAATTCAACTGTTTCTACCTAGAAATAAAGGAGATTTATTGATTGTGCAGAGACAAAACATCAAGCACTCTGAGAATCCAATTCACTTAAAAAGTTAAAGGTGGATTTTTTTTTATGTCAAATCTTCATTTTATTCTCAAGGAAAATAATATTTTACAACTACTTGAAAGCATTTTAATGAAAAGATTCGTACTTTGAAAACTTCAGTAAGGCTTCCTTTGCTACTCTATTTCCTTGTTTTCATCTCACTTAAATTCTTATTAAAATTGTAATGAAATAATGAGCATAGTTGGAATCTATTGTTTACTTCAACAACTCACACAAAAATTTCAAAAATTATCTCTTCAGTAAAAAAAAGTCCTGAAATAATTTATCACTTATTTTCCTCAAATAGCAAAATGTATGTGTATTGGTTATGTAGGTTGCTATCCATTTCGGCTAGTCTAAGAAAAATAAAATAGGTTGTACAACTTAAACAACAAATTTTGGTTTGTTGAGTGAGCTCTTTGGCTTTGTTTTTATAAGGCACTAACTCTGTTCATAAGGACCCCATTCTATCACCTAATCACCTGCAAAAGGGGCCCACAACCAAATACTATCATGTGGGAGTGTAGACTTTCAATAAATTAATTTGGTGGTGAAGGGGCACAAACATTCATCCCATAACAGCTGATTTTTAGTAACATGGTCACAAAAACCAAGTCTTCATAATGAGCAAATTTAGCTGTTCATTGTCTGTATTTTGGTCAAATACTTACTCATCAAGATGAGTTCTGCATACAAAAAAACGGTATACCAAAATCTCTACAGGCCAAATGGATTATGCTAATTTAAGTTGTGCGGGTGCTTTTCCTTTGTTGTCTTTTAATACTTAGGTCTTATGGTGGAACTTAATTCTATAGTTCCTGTCCTATGTATTGTATAATAAAATGAGTTTTAAAATTACAATTGTGTTAATGTAATAATTTAATAATAGCAACTAATTTATTTGTCTTTATCATTAAATCCTGACCATCATTTCTCCTCTTAAATGTTATTTCTGTAACATACAATGCGTGAGAAACACACAGAAGAGTAGTGATACCAACGTTTTTTATCATACAAACGTAATATATAAGCCAACCAGGTTTCATATATTCACTTCTGCCACTTTATGTATTAGCAAACTTATAGTGATGCCGCTAAGAGGATTACCTGAAACACAATTTTAGTGTTTTTCCTTTACTTTGAATATTATCTCCATTTGATTATTTAAGTAACTAAATTTTTTTTCACAGTACCTAAATATATTGAACACACAATGTCATATTAGACTTTTGTGATGTTTTGACATTAGAGATATAAACAGAAAGAAATATTAATACCTCGCTTTTAGAAAATTTACATTTTTGTACTGCATATTTGTAATTCAGTGTCTTTTAGCTAATTAGATAATATTGATAATGACTTGAACTATTCTTAAAATTAGACGACAGCACATTTTAAAATATGCTAAAATATTGGGGAATAATTGTGATCGCAGATTACAATGTTTTAAGCATGTAAAATGTTGCCTCATCTTTCTTCATATCTATTTTTGAGATATTGTTTCATGCTCTAACTTATCTAAAGATAGTGATAATCATTCACATATGGTTCTCAATCTTTTGAGGGCCTTTAAGAAATAAATCTCCCCGTATGATGCACTAGCAAAATTTTCTTATTTGCTAAACAATCACTGAGAGGGTATTGAATGCTATTGCTTTCATCATCATCAATGGAAAAATTTCTATTTTTAAATATTAAGCTGGGGGCACATTTTACTCTGAAAAAAATAATAATACTTTTGATGTTATTAAAATAATAAGTTAAAATGGTCTTTCTGAAAAGCTATATCTAAGTAGCCATGCATATCTTTATGATTAAACATTATTGTTCCTTTAAAATTCCTCTCTGGGATGCAAATCCATTACATGATGAGCTGATATCTGGTTCTCACTGTGTGAATATTAGGATTCAAGAATTTGGTACTAAACGCTACCCTGGTTGCTATTTTTATTATGTATAACACATAATGTGTTTCTCTGATCCAGAAATCTGATATTTCCATCAGTGGATAAATTTGTATTGTACTTATTTATTTTTGTTTTTTATTTATTCATTCAGGTTCATTGAGGGTACAAAGAATCAGGTTACACTGTTTGCATTTGTTAGGCAAAGTCCCTCTTATAGTAGTGTCTCTCCCCCAAGAGTTGTGCCCTACACTGTAACCTCCCAACCCCTTTCATCTACCCACTCCCTCATTCCCCTGCTCCCCACCTTGAATCTATTTGAATTTCCCTTATGTAGGTATGTATTAGATCATCGTTTTTGTTTATATTGGAATTGAGTACATTGGATTCTTGCTTAGCAAAAAGATACAAATTAGAACTAGCCAAAAGAAGAGGGGGACATCACAGGTCTCACAAGGAAAGGTCTGGAACAGAGGCACATGCAAAGCTTCCATCATCCCCAGATCCCTATCTGCACGTTCATCAATAAGTAACAGCATGCGGAGAATTGCCCAGGAGGGAAGTTCATCTAAGCCTCCATGTCCAACGTTGTTATTAGAGTTTTATCATGCAGTCATGACTGACTGAATCATTGACCAAGTCATCAAATGCTATTATCACACCTCTCCCTTCCCAAGAGATCAGGCTGATCTAGTCACATAGTTGGCCTTTCTGGCATGTTCAGCCTTCATCCTGACTCTTTTTATTATTGCCTCAGTGACTGTGACATCACTGGACAATCATTTCCCCAACCCTCAGGTCAGCCATCTCATTAGTAAAATGGTGAGGGTCACACCACAAACAACAAAGACATTACGAACCCTAGGAAATTCCAAGGATTTAGAGACTACCTTTTAAGAACTGGTGGAAAAGAGCAGTTTGTCACACTATATAACACTGTGCATATTTTTAATAAGAAATAAGCATGTTGAATAAAGGCTTTTATAGTCCATGCTTATGAAATGTATTATTATGAAATGTCTAGATTTTCTTGAACAGACAGCATAAATTTTATAAAATTCTATATTGAAAATTGTTCATATGTTATACAAAAAGAACAATATGATTCATAAGCAGAATATCAAAAAAGATGCCTATTTTTAAAAATACCATGTTTATAAAGCAAATGGAATATTATAATTTAAAATATCAAAACAGAAACTGTAGTGCTTTCATCTGTTATGCGTTGGAGGATTAGAATCTGTCTAAGTCAGTTTTTCTACTCTAAGAATATGTTATTGTGAAATTGTGTGGTATAATAATTCTGTTTGTTACAGCCATCATGAAACTACAAAACACAGATTTCATAATAAACTCCTTTTCATGTCTCCCTATCTCGATTGCTGACACTAATATTCATTCAATTTCATAAACCTACAAACCCAGGAATCACTGTTTTTAACTTCTTCCCCCATTTCCAATTCCTCATCAAGGCCTTTGGGGTACTCTCCAAAACACAGCTCCAATTTGTTCACAATTAGTCAACTTCATTATCCCTAACCTCATCCAAGATATAAAAACCTTTACTTAGACTACTAAATTACTTCACCCTGAACTCCAAACATGACTCAGATAAGAAGGCAACAAAGTGTGAATGTGTATTTGAAAAGCAAAAATGCCAATCTTAGAGAAATAAGTGTTACAGAGATTCATTATTTTCCAGTACATGATGTTTATACCAATAAGTGTCCAGGTGTAATAAACGTAGTGTCCATGGTGCCCTCAAGTATATCCTTACCCTACCTGTGATTTATTTTCATTCTATTCTTATCCTTGATTTGGACATTGAAGAAGAGAGAGATGTGTGTAGAGAAACGTAAAAATGATTAGAGGAGCGTCCTTAAAAAATACAAAATAGTAAAATTTCTCTTTTGTTCAATAACTTTGGTCTTCACATACTTCAAAATATTAAGTATTCTGTTTTTCCCAGAATATCATGTGGGTTAGTAAATTCCATTGATAATGACTTTAGGCAATGTGAATGCACACATTTTACAAGGGAAAATGTCCCTCCGGTGTATTTAAGCACTGTACTGTTGTGTTATATCCTTAAAGGACATATATTTTACAAGTTCCACCTGAAATATTGAAAGTGACCATCAAATCTGCCCCGGTACTAAATCCATCCCAGAAGTCACATGCTTATGTCAAAGTTAAAGTGTTGATGTTGTAGCCTCCTTTTGATTCTTCAGTAAATGACACTGTTGGGGAAATGATTGTCGAGTGATGTCAAAGTCATTGAGGCAATAAAATGAACTTTATTACTCATATCTAATGGCAAGAGTCACTGAGCTGCATTAAAATTAAATCTACATTTTATTTCTCAGAATGGACAGAATATGAGCAGAAACTCAGCTCCAGCAATTCTAATTCTGGGAGCAAGGATTTACTTCTGTACTATTTCAAAAGTTTTGTGATAAAAATACATTTTTTAACTTTTATTTTTCTAAATCCACAACTCAAATTCATAAATGCTGGGAGCTCCTACGTATGTATGTGCACTAAATGTCCTGGCTTGTAGTATCTTCTTGCCTTCTTCTGATGTAACTAAAGTCCCCCAGATAAGGATTACATTTCACATAATCGCCTACAGTTAGGTGTCTCCATGACACTCATTTTTGGATGATGAAATTTTTAAAAGTGGCAGGTGTCTGCTGCTTCAAATTTCTTCAAAACACATCTGACTTTGAGGCTTTCCTCTTTGTCTTCTCCTTGCTCCTGTTGTCTTTCTAGGTATGTGATGGCAAGTGCTGAAGTCCTTAACTAACTTCTCCATCAGGAAAACTGATGGAGTCTCAGTGTATCAGCACTTAGAAGGGGCCTGGGTATCTGGGGACAGTGTCGCAGAGTTGCCATGCTGACACTGACATGCACCATGCACCCCACCAGGCTTTAGGTAAAAGAGAAATAGACCCTTATAATTTTTTTTTTTTTTGAACAGAATCTCAAGCTGTTGCCCTGGGTAGAGTGCTGCGGCATCATCACAGCTCACAGCAACCTCAAACTCTTGGGCTTAAGGGATTCTTTTGCCTCAGCCTCCCAGGAAGCTGGGACTACAGGCTCCTGCCACAATGCCTGAATATTTTTTGTTGTTGCAGTTGTCATTGTTGTTTTAGCTGGTCCAGGCCAGGATCAAACCCGCCAGCCTCAGTGTATGTGGCCGGTGCCCTACCCACTGGGCTATGGACGCTACCCTAGAATTTCTTATTTAGGACACATTTACATTGGTCCTCCCTCTACCATCTGACTCCAATAGATATGGTGATGTTTCCATAGGAATAAAGAGGTAGTAAAGACAGTGCTACTTAACATGTGGACTCTGTGAATTGTTTGTTACAGGTCTTTGACAAGCTGAGTACAAAGACAGGCAGTAACATTTAGAAACTTTTTGAAGAACTGACATTGATATGATGTTTTTATGTTTTACAAAAATATCAAATCTCCAATAGTTTGGATGTTTAAAGGACCCTTATCACATATAATTAGAGATCGTTTATCAGGGGTCCTCAAACTTTTTAAACAGAGGGCCAGTTCACTGTCCCTCAGACTGTTGGAGGGCCGGACTGCAGGCCCCGGGATGAGTTGGCTGCTAAGCAGGACAGGCAGTGGCAGCAAAAACAACAGGAGGGCCGATGAATGTCCTAGGCCGGGTGCATGTGGCCCACAGGCTGTAGTTTGAGGACGCCTGGTTTAGATGACATGTATTGTGTATGTGAGTGTGTGTGTGTGTGTTATTGCCATTCGTAAATAAATGCCTGATGGAGTCCGGGCTTTATTTAGAGAGACTAAAATTAGTAAGCAGATTTGGAAAGTCACTCTTTGTCTGTTTTCAGTGTCTGTTTAACCCTATGAGAGAATCAGGAAACCCATACTAGCTCCTGTGGAGATTATATTTCTTGCACCAAACACATTCCAAATTCAGATATCAGAATACTAAGCAGCTGTGTGAGCCTAGAGACTCTACTAGAGATTTTCTTTGCTGAAATTTTGGATCTGCTGTTAAGGGGGGAAAAAAAAAACTTTGTAAAATAATTTAAAGTGGTTTATTCTGAGCCAGTGTGAGTGACCAGGGTCTGGGGAACATAGTTTCAAGTGGTTCTAGGAAATGTGCCCAAGGCAACCAGGTAATGGTTTGGTTTTACATATTTTAAGGACACAGGAATTGCAGGTGAAATGACACATCAGTCCCTGGAGTGCATACATTGGTTTGGCCCAAATTTGGGGACTTTTCAATGTAGGGACTTATAGGCTAGAGGACTTAGAGATCTCTTACAGGACTAAGAGATTCTTAATTTATAATTGGTTAAAGAATTACAAATTACTTTATAATTGGTTAAAGGAAAACAGCTTGGATTCAGTAGGAATGAAAGATGAGGACATCTGTTAGGCATAGAATAAGCCACAAAATAAACTCAAAAGGACATCTTCAGCAGACTGGTGGCCTGCAGGGGTGACCGAACGTTTGCCTTTCCTGGTCTCACATCTGTTGTGTATATAATTTAGAATCTTATTTCTGTGGAGAGTCTGTTTTGTTAGTCTTATGACCTTTAGTTTAACATCAGCGCAGATCTGTTGTATCCTAAACCAAAAGGGAGGGAATCTAAGAAGGTGCATTTGACCTCCCTTTCTTTCTTTTTTGAAAATTTTATTTCAGACTATTATGAGGATACAAATGTTTAGGTTACATTGTTTTCTTCTTTTCATGGCCATGAACTCAATTTCAAGGTTTCCCTGGCATCTCTTGTCCAAAAAGGGGTCTGTTCATTTCGTAGGGAACTTAGGATTTTACTTTTACTTTAAACTTGCATCATCCAAGTTGATGATATGTGTAATTCATGACAGGACCAGAGAGATACAGGTACCTATCTACTACACAACAAGTTAACTTTGACCAAGACAACAGGTTAAATTAAAGTACTGTTGGAAAGTGCTTTTATAACCTGAAAGTTTGGAGGGAGCAGGGAAAGGCGTAAGGAGGGAATGAGGGAGAGAGGACGAGAAGGAGGATGAAAGTTATTATATATTCTAAAGCCCCACGTATGGAGGAACTGGGAGGTCATACAGGAAAAGGTTTAGATAACCCAGTGCTCAAGTTATTAAATGATTACCTCATATCTTAGCAAAGAGGAAAATAAAGCTTTAAGGTAATAATCACTATTCTTCAACTAAAAATATTATTTTTCCCAAATGGCTCTTATAAAACAACAATGAAAAAATGAAAAATGAGAAATGCATGCTTTACAGACAGAATTTTCTTATTCCTTGTCTTTATGATTTTCCAGGCCACATGCAATTCATTCAATTTCGTTGTTTTATTCATTGCTCAATTTTGTTTCTCTCTCATTTGCCATTGAAAATTACTTCATAAAGCCTATCAGATGGACAACTTGATGGATACGTTGCCTTCTCTTTTTACTGCCTACCATGAACAATTCAGGAAAGAACCCAGAGAAGCAGCTCTGTTATTATCTACCACCACTTAAAGACAAGCTCTGGCTCCTTCTCAGGGGAAAGTGAATTTATTTTTTCCAACCAGATATGAAGAGACTATGATTTTTGAGGGCAAATAACATTTAACTAAGAGAAAAGCATAAAATAATTAAATTACAATCCTCAAATCAGTGATATTTTCCTGATAAACAA
Source organism: Galagoides demidoff (assembly GCA_963574575.1). NCBI lineage: Eukaryota > Metazoa > Chordata > Mammalia > Primates > Galagidae > Galagoides > Galagoides demidoff. The sequence goes on from CAUYQV010112146.1 coordinate 62,580, forward strand.
AATAAAGACATATTGTAAATAGTGATGTATAGCTGAAGAATTTTACAAAGAATAAAAATAAATCAAATTTTATCACAACGAAGTCATATTATAGTTATTGAATATGTCTAAAACAGGAATAACTGATCTTTATTATGGATTTACTTTTTTCCAGGTACCATATAAAATCACATATAGGTCCCTTCACCTTCTGAAGGTTTGCTGAAAAATCAATTTATAAAAGACAGACTAATAAGAAAAAACTACCTACAAATTATTATTAACATGTACACAGGGTGAACAAGAGAGCAACAGTGAATATTATAGTGGAGGCCAAATATTATATAAACTTATTTCACAGAGTATGGGGGGGAGGGAGACTATGAGTGTATTGAGGGACAATTAATGATTGGATACTTGGGAGAATGAATGGGGCACAGATTGACTTGTAAATGGTTCTCTTTGGAAACTGAATAAGCCAGAGAGAGAGACCTTTATTTTATATAAAGTTCTGACCAGATGTGGTTACATTCTTGATCTTCTTTTCTAAGAGCCTAACAAGAAAGAGAAGGAAAACGATTGTTCTTGATGGGTCCATCTGATTGTTAGGTAAATAAAGGAAAAGTCTCTTCCTGTTGATCTCTAAAAGATTTTAATTCAAAATTCTCATTACACCAGGGAACCCTATTTGGGTATGAAATTCCCTGTGATCCTGTACATAATAAAGAGTAACACCCCCATGTCTCAGACAGAGGATTTCAATTATCGTATATGGATTTTGAGAGTAAACAGCTACATCAGAAGTTTAAAAAAGGAAGTGAAATGGAAAAAATATATAAAAGTCAAAAACATGGTTATAAAATTAACTTATTTATATGCATCAAGCCATTGTAATCTTAGTCACAAACTTATAGAAATTAGCTATATGAAACAAGCATTATTTTAAAACTATTTGAGCTATGGAATTTAGAGACTTACAGGCCACAGTTTTTTATTGTTTGTTCGGGTTTTTTGTTTTTGTTTTCAGACAGAGTCCCACTCTGTTACTCCAGGTGGAGTCAGCCTAGCTTACAGCAACCTCAAACTCCTGGGTTCAAGTGATCTTCTTGCCTCAGCCTCCAGAGTAGCTGGGACTATAGGCATGTGCCAGGACACCCAGCTAACTTTTCTACTATAGGCATGTGCCACGACACCCAGCTAACTTTTCTATTTTTATAGTAATGGGGTGTCATTCTTGCTCAGGCTGGTCTCGAACTCCTGATCTCCTGGGGTCCTCTTGCCTTGGGCTCCCAGAGTGCTAGGATTGTAGTCATGAGCTACTGCACCCAGCCCGAATGTTTTTCTGATTATAAGTCTGTTTGTATAACCCCCATAACTGAGAACAAATATACCAAAGAAGCTCTATTACAAGATATCTTGCTATCCTCTCTGTAACTTTTTAAGTCCAAGAGAAGTAGGAAATTCTTTTTTTTTATTATTATTATTTGGGATTCATTGCGGGTACAAAGAATTAGGTTACAATGATTACATTTGTTAGGTAAAGTCCCTCATATATGTGTCCCTCCCCCAAGAGGTGTGCCTTACACTGTAAACCCCCCCCCCCCGCCGTGTCTCCTTTCCTCCTCCCCACTCACCATCCCTTGTTCCCCTAACCCCTCCTCTTGTATTAGATCATCTACTGCCTTCATATTAGAACTGAGTACATTGGATTCTTGCTTCTCCAGTCTAGTGATAGAAGTAGGAAATTCTTTAGGGTTGGAGTGGATGCCTGGGTCACAGGAGGCAAAGCCCCTTATTTTACCACCTGTTTAAGCGCTTACCTGTCCAACCTTGGTTTGGAAGAACTAATTCCACTCCTCAAAATTGGCCCTTATAATCTGAAATGTCCTCCTCTTCCGTGGTTATCCTCGGGCCCTGATGGAGGGTGCCTGTATAGTTTTAGCAGCTGGGCACTGGCAATAGAAAACCGATTGGGCCAAGTGGGAATGTAAATGGGAGAGATTCATAGGCTTTTGTCAAATCCTCTCTCATCTTTGGAATACCATTATTTTTATTTTCTTGGGAAAAAACAAGAGATAAATAACAATAATAATTTGATAATCAAAGAGAATTTGTCAGGAAAGACAAAAGGAATCTAACTTACTAATGAGCCTGCTAAGAACATTATAAAGAAAATTATGATCTGTAGCCAAGAAATAACTCAGGATTCAGCCTGTATTGCAGGCAAATAATAAAAGCCCCAACGCCCCCCACCCCCTCCAGCCCAAACAAAGGCCAGGGCTGGAATCTAGTAACAAGTGTGTTATAGTTATCTTTTTGGTAAAGCATAGTTTTTCTCTCTCCGGTGTTTTTTTTTTTTTCACCAGAATAGTGAATTATAGTAAGACCAATTTGATTGCAAAATAAGTTTGTATCTTATGAGATTTGTCCTGAGCAGTTGCATAAAGTACAGCAAGAAAAGTCATTGGCTATATAGGCCTTTTTCTAAGTTGACTTTGTTGAAACTTTACCTGAAAATGTTATTGCAGTCAAAGCCTTGGTAAAATAATCAATATCCCCCATGTATCCTGTTACAAAAGAAGACATTTTTATTGAACGTATGTGAATAACTATATTGCCATAAAATGAATACAATTTTCAACACCAAGTATAGAGAAGAAATGTTACTATTTTACCCAATTGTTTTAGGCTGCAAATAGCTCAAAAAAAAATATTTTCTATTCTCTGAAAACAAAACATAAAGAATCAACATTATTTTAAACAAAAAGTCATAATAAATTATTTCAGTCCTCTGTCAGTTCTGTGCCACATAATTAATTTGTTTTGCTTTATGCTGGGTTAGTAATCCTGAAGGCTTCAGCTTTTTGATTTAAGGGCTAAAAGTTCTTACCTAGTCTAATCATTAACCTATATTCAAGAGTACTTAGCAGGACCCTTTCTATTTATTTCCTTGAAGAAACTTTTAGGTTCAACTTTTAATGATTATGGAGGACAAATATTTGAAATGCTCTATTGACAAGGATATTTCATTATTTCTGTGGCATAACCATCATTATTGATGATAACATACAGTGAGACATATAATGTCCTATGTTGGGGTGCACATTAATAACACATTATAAAAATATAATTCAAAGAAAGTTAAACGCCATTTCATATTTGGCAATGTTTCCTATATAATTTTAACATATCCAGTGAGCCACAGGACTGCCACAGGACTGGTGTGGGAGCAGGCTACATAATGCTTTTAGGTATACTTTCTTATGAAGATACTTCTCTAGGTGTTTCACCCACACCCTTTGTTATCTAAGACCCAAAGAAAGAGTCCTCTGCAGCAACAACCTTCAACTGTAAATAGCCTTTGTCAATCATGCCTAAAACTGTAAGGCCTTTTCAGCAACAGTCATCTCTTACTGTCACTGAGGATGGTTCCAAGCAAAAGAAACGTCCCTAAAACATTCCTGGAGTAGCTAGACTGCGCTCCAAAGATCTGGGTGAATGAGGCCTGTTGTAGTTAATTCCAGTTGTGATACCTCATTTTAATATGCCTTGGAAACCCAACAAAGAAGCAGACACAATGATCTTCCTTTGGCCAAGGAACCATTTGGCTTTAGATCTAAAAGCTTGAACAAAGGTGCCGCTACTGTGGCACCACCATGTGGGAAGCCCCTCACCAGTCTGGCCCTCTTGCCAATGGGCACCCCAAACTGACAGCCTGAGGAGGGTTTTCTGTGGCCACATCAGGGTCATGCTGCCTGACCAAGGTACAAACAGCTCTACATAATCCTAGATGGGAGATCTGGGCATTTGAGTTTGTAGTTGGTAATTAGCAAGTTAGATCTGGATTGTCTAGTACAGAGTTTCAAAATCACTCCATGGTCGGTGATATCTTATCAGGAAAGAATGCTAGTTAGTCTTAGTGCAAAAACTGCAGGTAGCGAGGGGTAGATTATGAGATTATGGTTTCTGGTTAGCCCTTAAAAAGAAAAGTCTGATGGCTGTTAACAAGGGGGGTGTTTCACAAGGTGTATCTGACCGCCCATTCTGCCAGGGCTAAGAACCTGAGAACTTACTTTTAAGGTTTCTCTCCAGTCCATTCAGTAAGCAGGGCAGAGGGTGGAAGGAGTAGATTTTCATTTAGTTCACAGAATTATTATTATTTTTTTTATTGCAGAAATAGCCTCATGTGATTATAGTGGCCTAGAAGTTCCATGATCTGCTATCTGCAAGCTTGAGAGCCGGGGAACCCTCTGAAGTCTCCATCAAAGCTGAAAGACCTGAGAACCTGTAAGCAAATACTTGAGGTCATGATGTCTCCGTTCAAGCAGAAAGAGCAAATCTGCTTTTTCTCTGCCTTTGTGTTCTATGAAGGCCCTCCGTGACTCTGATGATGCTCACCCACATGGTCGATGGCAGTCTTCCTTATTCAGTCTACATATTCAAATGCTAATTTCTTCCAGAAACACCCTCACAAACACAGCCAGAAATAATGATTTACTGGCGATCTGGGCATCTTTTGTCCTAGTTATGTTGATACATAAAATTAACTATCACATGGAGATTCACTAGAAAACACTTCGGGATTTATTTCTGAGCTTCTGAGGAAAGGATTTAGCAGAAATATCTTCCTCCTACCATGATTTAGCAGTTGTAGGTTGCAGGATGAGTTGAAAGTTGCTTTGAGAAAAAAGAATATAATTACCTTCTACTTTTCGCTCCAAGCTCCCTCAGATCTGTCCTCTGGACCTTTCTGTTAGAGTGTCTTTGGTAAATCCTTCTTCACATCCCCAGGCAATTTGATATTCTCTCATCAATTTCTTTTATATATGATGCTTAAATCCATCACAGCATTTACACAGTGTACAGAAATCATGGGCTTACATGTTTGTTCCCACTGTTCTTCTGGATGTAAAGTCTATACATTGTTTAAAATTATGTTTCCTACACTGATTTGAATTCCTGGCATTCCAGAAGATACTCAGTGAATATTTGCCAGATAAATACATTGCATTGTAAATATATTGCATTTATCTTTATTATATAACATATAGAGAATCGTTCATTCATTTCAGTATGCACCTTTAATTGGTATATGCTTGTATAATTTCAAAACCAATTTAAGAATTCAGGATGTTTTTTCTTAAAATTTCTGAATTATTATGATAGATACTCTCTTTTAATAGATAGCATTATATGTGATAAATAGTATTAACCTAAAAAAAGCCTTTCAATCACTAATGTTTTTTATAACTATATAACTGAGGTTATAAATGTATGTATAACCAGGAACATGATGTGTTTATTAGAGAAAGCTACCGATAGTTATATAAGCTAAACTCCTAGAAAGGCATCAAAGTTAGAAAATTAAAGGCCAAACCCCCCGAATCCAAGCATTTGGTTGGCCTATAAGCCTACATGTCTGCTCCTATTCTATCTCATAATAGTTAGGTACTGTTTAACTAGGCTTTCAAATACTGAACTTTGCATGTTTATGTGTTATGAGACCCCGTTGACTCTGAAATCAACTTAGCTTTTCTTCTCCTATGATGTTCTTTGACATGCTTTACTAGTTCAATAGTCAAGCTTTTGGTCTCCATGGTTACTTTTATAAATGTAATTTGATGAGAAGATGTGAGTTAAAATCAATCAAGGTAGCACTTGGACATACAATTCAGCTATTCTCCAAAATATGTTCACTTCAGGCCCGTTCTTTAGAGTCCTGTGGGAACTCTCTTAATTTTTTTTTTAACTGACAGGAAACCAACTTTAACATAATTTCAGTTTTCAAAGGTTTAAATTAAAGACGAATTCCCCATAAGCATCTTCTATATCCATTAATATCTAAATATATCCCTTGTATCAACTAATTGTTGCATGGTATTTATATCTGGCTCTGAAAGTGAGGAAGGGAAGTGAAGAAAGAAAGAGGCTTTCGAGCATCTGAAACATACAGCCTCCAACTATATGTTATTTTTCAAAAAGTTTCAATTTTATTCTGTGTGTATGGAAAATATAACTTTTGCTAAATTCCAAATAGCCTCATCTCAAATTTCTGAATTACTGCTAAGAGTAAATGGATGTGTTCAAATTTTTATTTGGCTATTTTAATTAACCAAAAATGAGATGTCCTATTCTGGGGAAGAATACAAATATACTTACTTTTGGCAAACATGTCAAGTTTTAATTAAATAACATATACCATTTAAAAACATATTTTTTTCTGTGAGTAATTTAGTGATAGATTAAATTTGATAATTTAAATAACATGAAGCCTTTTTCTCATAATTTTATTTAATAAAATGGGTTGGCAGGTCTGTATCACCAAATTCTATTCATAGTCTATGAAGAGCATAGTGTAACTTTGAAGAAACTATTTCTAATATGGCAATAATGATGAATGAATAAGATATTTAAAAGTATCTTATCAATAACAACGATTTTTTATATCCTCAAGTAGTTGTGTTTATATTTAACAAAAAGACTGTTAGTATCCCCTAAATCCAGTGAGAATGACCTATATCACAAAGGCCCAGAGCTGCAGATGCCTGAGTGGTTAGGGTGAGAAGGGAACACTTTTGCACTGCTGGTGGGACTGCAAACTAATACAATACTCTTGGAAGGAAGTATGGAGAATCCTCAAAGAACTCAAACTAGAAGTCCCCTGTGATCCTGCCATCCCATTACTGGCTTTTACCCAGAAGAAAAGAAATCATTTTATTGTAAGGACAGTTGCACTAGACTGTTTATTGCAGCTTAATTCACAATTGCCAAATTGTGGAAACCACCTACATGCCCACCAATCCAGGAATGGATCAACAAGCTGTGGTATATGTGTACCACAGAATACTATACAGCCGCTAAAAAGGATGGTAACTTTACATCTTTTGTATTAATTTGGATGGAGTTGAAATACATTCTTATTAGCAAAGCATTACAGAATGGAGAAGTAAGAATCCAATGAACTCAATTTTGATATGAGGACAATTGATGCTAATACATGGTGGGGGGGCAGACAGGAGGGAAAAGAGGGAAGGAGGGAGGAGTGTGTGGGGCCATGGTGTGTGACACACCTCTTAGGGGCAAGACACTATTAATGGAGGGACTTCACCCAGCAAACGCAAGCACTATAACCTGGCTCATTGTACCTTCAATGATCCCCCAACAATTAAAAAAATATATATTGTTAGTGGATATTTTCTTCATAGAATAGAAAAAAACTATTTAAAGTAATTTTTAACAAGAAGTGTTATTTTTCTTAAGTTTCTAAATTGCCCTTTCAAAGTCTTGGTCTTTCAGTTATAAATCTAGGAAATGTAGACAATCTTTTTTCACGGGGACTTTGATAAATATGTGTGCATATAAATTTAAGCACATCAAAAATCCTTAAAAACTCAGTCCCAATCACAGCATATTTAAACTTCTTCCAAATATTATAATATTCATAAACTCAATATAATTCTAATTTAAGATTTCAAAGTACTTAGATTGAAACTTCAAAACATTTGTTACTTTTAATAAATACATTAAAATTTCATATTCAGCAATCAGATTTTTATATTCAAAACTGCTTTAAATTCTGTAATTTTTTTTACTTTTCTGCACACAATTATATATCTCAAATTAATTTTACTTTCTAAACCAGAATCTCAAGTCAGTTATGATTGAAGATCTACCATATCAAAATCTATTGATACAGACATTTTAAGTATATCTCTTAGTTTAATTAAAAAGTTTTGCAACTGTGGATTTGATTTACTCCATCATCTATATTTCAATTCTAAACCTGCCTGATTCTGAAAATAAAAATTCTTTGTTAGGCAGGAGAACAGGTTTGCCCTTCTAATTAAGCTGATTTTTATTTCCCCAAATGAATTTATCATCTCAAGAACTGAAGTTAGGGCCAGTGGTTGATGTAAGTTAGAGATTTGGCCATGTAAGATCAGTGGCTCCTGTGTCTGTCCTCTCTAGTCTAAGTCAGCTGAAATAGATGGCAAAACAATAGGATCTACTTTTTATTTCACCTTCTTTTTTTAATTGTAGGTTTTTGTACTTGTAACTTCCTGCTTTTCTTACATATCCCATTTCAGCTAGAAATACTATTTCTCACTGGGATTGGGAGAAATCCAATAAGTACCGCCCCCCTTCTCCATCTAGTTTTGAACCAATTAAAAAGAAAAAGAGAAAAGTCGTTGAGAACAAAAACATGAATTTAATTCCTGATAAAGCTGATAGACTCACGGATTAAATAAGAAAGCAAGCAGGGTTGCTAACGTCCTACTTGATGCTTGCGTTTAGTAAACCAGAGGGGAAATGCAGTTTGCAGAGAAATAATTACTGAAATTGGTGCTTCTGAAGGCCAATCACATAAGGATATCTTCTAAAAACAAACAAAAATCAAACAGTATTTCATTTAGTAGCTCTGAGTCTGTCCCCTGATTTAACATTTCTAACAAGGTCCCAGGACTTTAGTAAGGACCCAGATCAGCCAACTTCTTCAGTGAGAGGCCATAGTAAATATTTTAGAATTTCTTGGCTGTGATGGTCTCTGTTGCAGCTCTTCTGTGACATATCTCTTTGGGGCAGGACACTATTAATAGAGGGACTTCATTCAGCAAATGCAAGCAGTATGACCTGGCTCACTGTACCCTCAATGATTCCCCCAAAGAGTTGGTATAGCTCAAAAGTAGCCACGGACAATGATGTACAAAGTACTAGACATGATAGTGTGTAAAAATAACAATACATTATAGACACAGGGATTTGAGTTTCACCCAATTGTTATCTGTCATAAAATATTCTTCTTTTGATACTATTTGCTATTATTTAAAGTTGTGAAAACCATTCTTTGCTTGTAGGTCTTAAGATAGCAAGCGATAGACTGGTGTTCACCTGCAGCCCCTACACTGCAAACCCAAGAGCTATATTTTTGTCTCTAGCCCTGGCCCTAGAAGAGACAGACAGAGAGGAAAAAAAAAAAAAAGCAAATATCCTTAAACTTAGATAAACAACTAAAAAAATACACCAATCTCAATTGTAAGGAAAAGTAAAACCCCAAAATAATAGGCTCAATTCTTCCTGTTGGAAATAAGAAAAGATCTCCCCCCTCTCCTTTTTCTCAATTTGTAACTCTAAGTACTTTTCCTCTCTTTGAAATGTATTTAAATCCTTTCAAAAGGGTTGGTAAATTTTATGGCCTAGGGGCGTTTCATTGAAAGACCTGTGAGCCATTTCTTTGACATGTAAAAATCAAGGAAGATAGCACCCCAGTTCTCAGTTTTTGTGGGAGAGTCAGGATCCTAACTTCCCTAGGCGCATTGCTCCAAAATTGGCAAATGACCTGCTGTCATAAAATTATGAAAAGTTTGCTTTTCCTCTGGGTAATGAGCTAACATAGATGGTGAACCTACATTCCTGATAAAGCATGGATCAATTATGTGTCATCAAGTGTCAAATACTCTTACTTGAGGACTAATAATGTGTGTATCTTAAAAACAAGAATGAGGGTTTTGTAATTGCTTGGCCGCCTCCCTACCCATCTTTATGCAAAAGGAAAGGTAAAGAGCTCAGGTGCCCTATGCAGGACCAGCCCCACAGATCATTCATGAAGTAAGTCTCTTTTCTGCCTCCCATAATCATTGGCATGGAAATCCTAACTTTAGCTCTGCAGTCTCTAACTCTCAGTCCTAAAACTGAAGTCTATTCAAATCTACGCTAGTAATTAAAAAGTTTATCTTCCCCAGTACAGAACAGGGACAGGACAGGATCAAACATTCTTACAGCTACACAGGGCTATCCACATCATCAATACGTACCTCGTTCCTCTATCTCTCTTCCACCATTAGGCTTATCTTATATACCTTGCATATTTTCCTGGGTCTCAAAAAAATGTAACCATTTATTCTCACTGCCCCATCCTTCTTTTTTTTTTTTTCTTTTTTCTTTTCTGTATGCCCTACTCCTTTTAAAATACCGAAACTTCCAAATTCCTTTTTGGAAAAACAGGCACCCATTTGTCTGTGGTTTGTATTTTTCCCAGGTACATCCTCATCGTTGGCTCAGCTAAACTCTACTGATTCAGATTTTTTGCCTTAGCCACTTATTTTGATTTGTCAGCTCTATAAAACAGTGAGATGTCTTCTTGCCTTTGGGGTCTTTTAGTGGACTGCCCATGATATGTGCGTCCATTCTTGTTTAATGCTTATTCAATAATAAGAGTTTGCTATTTTTGGAGGCTATTTCTGGGTTAGGACAAGATTTTTATAACAACTTCATTTTTCCAGCACTTTCCCATATCTACCACGTTACCACATTCACCATCATTTATAAAGGTAATGGGGAAGTTTAGAAGAATACTTCTGGAGACCAGGAGCATCTAGGGAAAAGTCTATCTTCTCGTGAGCAATGAAGTAGCACAGAACATTCTATTACCAATGTCTTTAAGAACTCAGACATCACATCCACAAAATTAAGTTAGGTGCTCTTCACATCTGTTCCCATAACACCCTGGAAATTCTTTTCCAGTGTGTTTGGAATATGATGCAATTGTGCATTTATTAACTGGTCATCTTCTGTGTCTGGGTGTGGCCTTTTGAGTACAGGTAATGTGCACTGAGCACAGTCCCTGGTACACATAGGACCCAATATGTGTTCTAGTAAAATAAATTAAAAATGGTTATATTTTCATAATATATTTTTTATATGCTCTAAACATAAAGATTTTAGCTACAACACTTAACTTACCTTTTCTTTCTTAAACATTAATATTTCAATGAGTATGATGCTTATAATATTGATACTTTAATTCCTTTGAAAGATTTAAAGGCTTATTCTAGTAAAACTTACTTTTCTCGCCTTATTGTATATAAAATATATGCGTTCTGTTTTCATTGATATGCATATAATTTCTGCACAACAATTGCTCATGAATTTTGCATGTGCTGCTCACAGGGTTTTTGGATCCATTATCATAATTTTATTTTTGATCTTCTTGCTTAAAGGTACTACAACTTCTCAATAAAAAATACTACATATATCTCTTTATAAAAAATACATACTATATACATATATATCTTTAGAAGCAACAAAATTGATATACTCTCAAAATCAGTATCCTTGGAATTCAAGCTTTTTATAAAAATAGAGAGACATTTTGTGAAAGACACATCCATTTATTCTGCCCAATCTACTCAGGATACTGTTTTGTGGAATAGGAATATACCTTCAAAGGAGGCAGATAATCTAGTTATCAAGTGTCTTACCTTCCTTCTCCGGCCACAGTGAGAAGATGAATTTGCAAACAACAAGAACAAAAAGAATTGTAGTAATAGTTACAAGATAGTTGACTTTCCTTTTTCTGTTTTGTAATGTTTTCCATGTTCTGATATTATATCATGACTGTGTTTTTATGGGACGGCTTTTGCTTGATAGACTAGCCTTTTATTCCTGTATTGGTTTATTTTGCTTTTGGGACTAGTCTTCAAAACTACATGTGTTTCCACGTGGGTTTTGGATACAGTTTAAGAACATTTTTTCATTAAAAATGTATTCAATGGACCAAGCATGATTATGGTTTATTTTTTTTTTCAACTTCAGAAAATAAGTTCAGACAACAAAGTGGGGTGATCAGAATGAAACAGTGCAGTTTCAATGAGCATGTACAATGACTATTAGAAGGTTCTGAACATGTGGTAATTGGATTAGTCTGCCGAGGCTTTCATAACAGAATAACTTGGGCTGGGTGGTTTAAACAACAGAAATTTATTTCTCAAAATTCTGGAGGCTGGACCTTCCAGATCAAAGTCTTACAGGACTGAGTCTCTGTTGAGGGTTTTCTTCCTGCGTAGACGTCCACATCATCTACACGTGCCTTTCTTCTGAGTGCATGCAAGGGGTCAGAGAGAAAAGAAAGGAGGTCCTGATGTCTCTCTTATAAGAACTTTCATTCTGTTGGATAAGAGCTCCTTAGTTATGATCTCATTTTCCTTAGAGGCCCCACCTCCAAATACAGCCACAATTAGGGCTTTCATATACAAATTTGGAAGGACACAGAATTTACCAATAGCTCATAATGGTGATCTAGGACCTATGTATGGGGACCTCTGTATTTTAACAGCCAAGGCAAAAATAAAAAGAGAGTAATTGCATGATTCACAATGACTCCAAAATATAACAGTGACTCAGTAAAACTAAAACAATTCCATGTATTGTGACATTTGGACTGTTATCTAATACTATCGTATTTGATACCATGAAGCAATGCTGAAATCATGACTAGCCTTGAACGTTTCAAGCACTTCTTTCAGAATCTCAATTTGGTCTCCAGAGTAATCTCTTTAACAGTGCCTGAATGAAATAAATGTTTGTGTGGAAATAGTGTTTAGTCAATATAAACAATAAAGTCTACCTTGAATAATCTTTTAAAAATAATCAACAATTAGCCAGGTGTTGTGGTGGCTACCTGTAGTCTCAGCTACTTGGAAGGCTGTGGCAAAAGAATCGCTTAAGCCCGAGAGTTTGAGGTTGCTGTGAGTTGTGACGCCACCACACTCTACCTACGGTGACATAGTGAGGCTCTGTCTCAAAAAAAAAAAAAAAATCAGCAATTGCCTTTGTAGAAGATAGGACTCTCTATTTATAATCATTTCACAATGAAACCATACCTTTTGTAACAAGTACAATATGTAATTCTTTGAAATTCATGGGTGAATAAAAAGAGGAACTGTAACTTCTAAGTATTTACATATGCAGTGTACTTTTGAGAATATTTTTCATACATCTATAAATAAAATACTTTTTTATAATGCTATCATCAGAATAGTTTAAAAGTAGCTTATTGTTTTCTACATCTACTCATGAAAAACACAGATACACAAACGGGGGTCAGAGGTTTACTAAGGGGGGAACATTCACACATGTAACTCTTACTTTGTATCTTGGGGTTCATAGACAATAGCTTTTGCTTATATATTAATAGTACTCTATTAAGGAAATTGATGTTTTAAGTGCTCATGCACTACATCTGAGCTGTGCAAAAGGTATTGTAGATATTAGTATTGTGAGTAATTGAAAACAGAGAAAATTATTCTTAATACAAGATTGATATTAATAATGCATTTTGTTTTGCTCTAGTTCTTTATGAAATGTTAATTGAATTTGGCACATGCAGTAACTCTCAACAAGAGTATTTTATTCCATAGGATACATCATTCCTCGATTAAAAAAAATAGGATAAAAAATACATGAGAGACAGGGAATGAAACAAGAACTCATTAGGAACTGTGTCATTATCTAAATTTTGTTGAAAATTCTCCAACTTCACCAGAAAACAAAATAGTAAATTCCAATGCTGATATAGCATCTGAGTTTTACAAAAGTTATAAAACATTTGAATTAAATTTTAATGTGGCTTTCATTGTCCTATAAAATGCTTGATATAGGCTCTGAGTTTATTGTCAAATCAGTCCTCAGAATCTCTGTACTGTAAGTTTGGTGTACGACAAATGTCTACAATATGAGCAATGGGAAGCTAATTTAATCCATGTAAATAAAATGGTTGTATATAGAAACTTTGGGAAAAATTTTCCTTTCAAGGAAAAAAAAAAAGACTTGTTTGTGAAAATGTTTGTATTTTTTAACAAGTTTTAAAACTTCACTGTTTAAAAAGACAGAAATAGGCCAGGCGTGGTGGCTTATGCCTGCAATCCTAGCACTCTGGGAGGCCAAAGCAGGTGGACAGCTTGAGCTCAGGAGTTTGACATGGCCTGAACTACAGAGAGACCGCTCTGTTGTAGCAGGTGCCTGTAGTCCCAACTATTAGGAGGCAGGAGGATCATTCAAGCCCAAGTATTTGAGGTTGTGGTGAGCTATGATGCCATGGTACTCTACCAAAGGCGACAAAGTGAGACTGTTTCCCAAAAAGAAAAAAAACAAGAAAAAGAAAAGGAAACATTATAATTTATCTTTTCTTTTATTCTCTGAAGCTTGGCTATATGATATCATTGATATATTGTACATATACAATTACAAATATATTGTATACTGCAATGTTTTAACCTGATATTATTTTTAACCTGAACTATTTTTTATCAGTACCTAGACATTTTAATTACAAATTAATAATAATAATAGAGATAAGCAGATTTAATATAAAAAGGAATTTTTAAGATTAACATTTTTAAAAGTCTGTAATAGTTACATGGTATCAGCATTATTTTTGAGCACATGATACTTTGTGAAAAAGTCAGTGAAATGAATAAATTTATGTAGTAGTTTTGTTTATTTTATAAAATGTAACGTTTTTATTTTCTTTATATTTTTCAATGTTTTGTTTTAGAATTATAATTGCTCATGTCTACAATGGTTATATGCTGTCAATACTATTTTGTAGTAATTCAGTGGAATGAATGAATTTTTTAGCTGTTCTATGCCTTTTATAAAAAGTGATAATTTTATTCTTTTTAATATTTAATAAATATTTAATAAAATTCTTTAAATATTTAATAAAATTCTAAGCTAAAAACTAAATTATCACTCTTGTGTCTGAATTTTAAATCAGAGGGAATGTTTTAGTGTTTTGGTTTCATTTAAAATGGTTTGGGATCGCATTTTATTTTGTTTTGTTCTGGGGGATAATAGTTTACATTTTTCCAGTTCATTAGGTCATGTCTTTATTTTATCTATCTTTAAACTTAAATCTTAGTATTGGCTAAAAATATCAAAATAAATGTTGGAAAAAAAAAGTTAAATTTTTTTTTTTTAATAATAACATTGTGTTTAAGCAAAACATCCTCATTATAGGTTTTCAATTACATAGATCCTGACCCAGACAGGATTTACAATGAGAGTGTATGATGAGAATACCGTCCTGACTTAGACCATACCAATGATATTAATGTGCATGAGAAAAAAAATATTTTAATATTTATTTAAACAGTAAACTGAAGCAGTAGAGCACAACAGTTTCTGTTGCCAACATTTTGTTTGCTAAAATAAATATTCAAAAGCAAATGTGATTCTTGACACCTTTGATAAAAGACATTTCCTTACTTTTATTATTACTCATTAATTTCTCTTTTCTCTAAGTGTGGAATATTTCCCACAATTGTAATGGTGGTTTAACAAGACTAGGAAGAAGGAGATGTATCAACGACATTAACTCTCAAAGTCAATAAATGAAAAATTTTTTAAAGATGATAGGCAAATCTCCAGCAAGCACATAAAAAGAAGTTTAACATTACTAATGATCAGGGAAATGAAAATCAAAGCCACAAGGTGCCATTGATCACTTTGTATTCATTAGGACAACTACATTCAGAAAAAAAAACCTACAAAATTAATTTCAATGAGGTGGAAAAATTAGAATTCCTATACACAGTTGGGGGGAATGTATTATAAAATGATCCAGCCATTATTGAAAACAACATAGAAGTTTCTCAAAAAAATAAAAAAAAAAGGAATATGTATTACCGTAGGATCCTCCAATTTCACCTTTGGGTATATATATATCTCCAAAGTATTTGAAATAAAGATCATGAAAAGGTATTTGGGCACCAGTATTCATAGTGTTGTAACCCAGCCCTCTTTCCCCTGCCCACTCCTGTTCCCCAGAACAAGGCAAGTCCCTCCTCCCCCCAGGGTGGCCAAGAACATGTTCCCAGGCTCCCTTCTTCCTCCTAGAGTTGCCAAGAACAAGCTTCAGGTACAAGGAAAAAAGTCCCAAGTTTCACAAAACCCCCAAGTTCTCAGTAGATGAACAATGGTGGAAA